>JACM01060551.1:0-10936 GCA_000787095.1 Periophthalmodon schlosseri
GTCCTGTTTTAGTCTTGGTTTAGTCCCAGTCACAATTTTCATGTGGTGTTTTCAATGAATGCAGCCTTAAAGAAGACATATTGTGTTTTTGTCTGCGATATAGTTATTATCTATGACACCCGTGGATCATTATGTTATAATTTGGACATTTTAAATCTCAATATTGATCTAAAACAACATAATAAACGAACAAGTCCGCTGACTTCAGGGTTGGATAATTGAGGTGCCCAATGAGGTATTAGGAGCCAGTTCTTGTCTGTCCCTTTATGGTACATCACAACAAAGCGCCGCATGCTTTCGACACCTCCGGTGGATAGCTGCGCTGACTAAGAAAATAAAATTAGAGGACAAAGTAATTACGTCACAGTGGGCGTGCACCAGTGACGGGCAGATCAGAACAGTGACGTCTTGATGGTTACGTTCTGACGCCATGCCTTCTGTCTTGTGCAGGTACGCCAGGGATCATCTTTCTGCTCAGGGCTAAATGAAGTGCAGTCTAAGTTCTATCAAAGTGAAAGATAGAATTCATAATAATGTGCTCATAAGTAACATTATATAGATGTGTGTTTTTCCTGACACTTGGCCTTGACATCTTAATGCTTTGTTACATGTTAGAACAATGGGCCCTTCACAAACACTTATACAGCAACTGTTTTTTGAGCTGCACTAGCTCTGGCCTTGGCTTGTACTGACTGTGCTTTAGGCCCAGCATCCCAGTAGCTCATAGTACTGATAGACTGGTCAGAGTTTGATACTTTTGAGAATTTTACTCATGTTTACTCTGTCCCGATGATTTTTGTTCATTCATGTTGTGTCCAAATTGGTACTCTCCATTTTGTTTAGAAGTGTCAATATACTGGACAAGTTCTTAGGATAAGCTGAGACACTGGACTTTATCGTGGGAATCTCCAGCCTCCTGGATCAGGCAAGTCACAGATTATCATTTTTGTTATTGTGTTTAAGAAGGGCATCAGTTTTGTACAAAAGTTTCTTTTGAGATAGTACTTGTTATTGTAATTGCAAATCTTGTATTTATGTATTCATTGGAATGTTTGATATGCTTTTCATTTAAAAATGCAGCATAACATTCTGGAGTTATGCAGGTGGTAACCTGCATAACTCCATGGAAATATAAAGTTAAAACCATAATATTATAGCCAAAGGAATAACATTTCCATGGAGGCCCTCCTTCATGCCAAGTACAAATTAAGTTTGTGGAGATGCAAGGCCGCTCACAGTAAAGACGCATGTTTTTTTAAAACTTTTTTCAGTACAATAAAAACATCCATAATGAAAAACAAGTTTTTTTTGGCTAAAAACGTTATGCATTGAAGTTCAATATAAAAAGACTTTTTGTTTTGCTGTTGTGTTGGTTTATTTGTTGTGTTTGCAAGAGCATAGTCATTCTGCTTTCTGATTGGATAATCATCTTCGAGAAATCTTCGAGGATAATCATCTTGGAGAAAATTCCTTGTTGAAACTTATGTCAAACCTTTGAATTTACACGTAGGCATGGGAGGATATTGAAATTTGGTGTCTCGATTATCATGGCCAAAATAATTGCGATTAATGACTGTATCAGTATAATTATTAAAGCTGCCGACAGTTTAAAAATGTAGTTTTTTTTGGCTAAAAACGTTATGCATTGAAGTTCAATATAAAAAGACTTTTTGTTTTGCTGTTGTGTTGGTTTATTTGTTGTGTTTGCAAGAGCATAGTCAAGACAGGTGTAATAAGGCAGGTTTTTATGCTGTTTTTGTGAGTAAAATCGGCCAAAACTAAATATGTAGGCTGTTAAAGGGCCTATATGACACTATTTTCTGATCTATGTTATAAAATTAATGAATGAATTATTTATTTGATTTATTTATGAATTTTTTTTTACTATTCACTATGAACCAGATAGTCTATGTTCTTAATAAGACTGAATTGAATAATGATCTAGAAGAGATCACCAGGAAGCAGTCGGTTTGTTCTGCTCATTCTGGTGATAAAATGCAGATCATCTCTGTTGGTGATTCTCACATTTATACAAAATGTCCCACAAACGATTATTGTCTGGCCTTTTGATCACGATAAACCACATTATTGTTTCTTGTCCCATCCCTATTTACAGGAGGACGAGGACAACATAATCTTCAAAAATAAGATTACAAATGGAGACCACAGCATGGTTCTTAATGCTTGAAAGTTGCTTACTATTTTTAAATGTATTTTAACAGAGAAGAAAATGGCTTCGACTTGTAGTTTGCTGCTGCTTCCTTTGCTCATCACCACCTCACCAGCATCGTCATATTTCTACGTGGGCAGCTCACTAATGTTTACTCCTGGGAGTAAACATTAGTGAGCTGCCCATTATAATGACGCTTTTGTCACTTTTCAGCTGGAGGTCTGGACCAGGCACATGAATATGGAGGTACAGTTATTCCAAAATGTTTGAACGTGTAAATGTTGATTTGTAGAATTATTAAGAGGGTGAGTAAACTAGGTCTTCTTAAAGTGCATTTGACAGATTAATATTACCATATTTTCCGGACTATAAGTCACACTTTTTCTCATAGTTTGGCCCGGGGTGCGACTTATACTCAGATGCGACTTACATGTGAAATTAAAATATATAATTTCACATCTTCGTTATTGTCTCACTGACAACTGCGCGAGGGCACTCAAGGCTTGTACCAGTATGACGGAAGCGGTGCTTCATCTGCTTCCAGAGCAGGCGGAGTTGCTCAGAAGTGACACCGAGGATGAAGAATTCAATGGATTTAGTGATTTGGAGTGAGATCGAGAGTAAACTTGTTAGCTTGTTTTTTATGCTTTAGTTCACTGATTAACTGTTAATATCTTACGTAAACATACCAGACACATATAAATGTTATTATTATTATTATAAAGATAAAATGTCTGTTCTTGGTCTCGAATTTTGTCAAATAAATTTCCTCAAAAAATGCGACTTATAGTCTAGTGCGACTTGTATGTTTTTTCTTCATTATTATGCCTTTTTTTTGGCTGGTGCAACTTACACTGCGGAGCGACTCCTAGTCCGGAAAATACAGTATTTTTCTAATTGTTACTTGGTTTGGTGCAGAGGTGGGTAATACTCCTACTTCAGTAACATAAAGTAAAGTAACAGTACTCTTACTTGAGTAAAAGTTGTGGTTCCTCTTCCCACTGTAAGTGTAAAGTGACTTGAGTTTTATGTTGACAATATGAAATGATTTGAACATTTGTGTTTCTTGCAGCGCTCCCTTCTTTCAGGTCAGGGACCATGTACAAATTCATTAATCTTACAAAAGAAAAGATGATTTGCACCAGATTTAGCTACTGCTACTTTACACCTGCAGCCCCTGGGCACATTAAAAATGTGTGTTCACATTATAAGACTAACAGTTCATCATTAACATTGGCAGTAAAATACAATAAAATGTCCTCATGTCCAATACATGATGTTTCGTAAAGTCCATACCAATATAAAAAAATCATGATGTGCAGGTTTTTACAGTGAAGCAGAACAGTACAAATTAACCAGACTGATGTACATTTTAGATAATCGAATGTGTCCACTTTTTCAAATTTTTAGTAAAATTATTCAAATTTACAGACAATTTCAAACTGACTGGAGCTGATTCCACTGTCTGATGGTTTGAAAAGAAAAGGCTGCCTGAGCAAAGGCCAAGGATCTTTTTGGAACTATACAATTTCAGTACATTTTAAGTTTAACACATTTTTTCAATGTAGGTGGAGCTGCATTGTTAAAAATTTTGAATACGTTTCTTAGATTTGAATACAAATTTAAATTGTCGAAACTGAACCTTCAGATATGATCATGGTCATTTTTGTGTCTGTTTGAAAATACCAAATTCTGTGCTTTATTTAATGTTTTAATGTAGTCTTTCAAATTACATTTACTTCAAATTATAAATCAAATGCATCCCGACAGTTACTCTTTAAGTTACTCTTACTTTAGTAATAATTTTCCAAAATATTTTTTTTTTACTCTTATTTAAACTTACTTAATTTCTTTGGCCACTACTTTGTACTTGTACTTAAGTAATGTTTAAGGAACGTTCCCTGAGTAAAATGTTTGGCCACTCTAACCACCTCTGGTTTGGTGGGATAGTTCCTGTGGTAAATATGAATAATTTTACAGTCATGTGGCAGTTTGTGAAGAAAAGTAGAAAAAAAAGTTGGAAAATACAGGAAGCAGCAGTGAATTGTAAAATGGACAAGCTCTACCTATGTCGTCAGCTGTCATCAATTGTAAACATCTAAAATACAGATACCATTTACACACAAGGAACACATTTCGCTGACAGTTTAAACATTCATTTAACAAAATAAAGGTGTTATTTATTCTTATTTGTCTTATTTGCCATGTTAACATTGTGGTTGCTAGGTAACATACCTCTACGTGTATCATATCTGCTGCTTGTGTCAAACCAGGAAGTATAATTATAAACTTCACCAAATTTACAAAACTAGAAAAGACAAGATTTTTAATCAAATCTTAAATCTAATGATGCTAACTATGTTTTATAGAAATTAGTCTAACCTGTCATATGCACTTTAAACACTCACATACATAAAACTCTTCCGAATGGTCAGAATTACTCTCCAGACTAACAGAACGAGACCCACTGCCAGCCACAAATTCATCATCCTCCGATGGATCACCCAGGGTTGCAAGAGAAAAAAACACTAGAACTTGAAGAGCTCTTTGCAGGTTGGTCCGGATGTTGCTCATGGAAGGCTGAAATGAGAAGTGGGTCCAAGATATAGCTAGCGGGCACCCATGAACACTCTTCTGGACCATAGCCTTCCCAATCAACCAGGTATTAGATGCCCCGACCGCGACGTCTGGAACGTAGGAGGCGCCGCACAGTATAAGCCGGCTCTCCGTCAATCAGATGTGTTGGCGGTGGTGGAAGCAAAACAGGAGCATGAGGGCTTTTGCAGATGAGATATTGAAAGCATTATTTTTGTTTTATTTCTGAACTCTTAAACCTTGTGTTAAATACTGTGTGTACAAACATTGAGGTAAATTTGTTTCTCAGTAAGAATGTGACACATGCTTATTTTAAGATGTCTACACTGAAAATGTAAAGCCGTATCATATAACCGAAGTAGCAGGTCCCAGTTTGTCAAGAGGACTTGTAATCCATCTTACTTTTGGTGACGTATTCTGCTTTCCTGTAACAGCTGACGGTGTATCTATTTATGACCTTATATGGACAGTATGTAAATTTAGTTAAAGTCCTTATAGGGCCAGCCTTCTATAGATAGTACCTTTCTGAGGGTATAAGTACTGGAGTCTCCTTTGTAATGTAACACAGAACCCCACACAAACTCACAAAACACACACACACACACACACACACACACCACACAAACTCAAAACAACACAGACACACAACACACACAAACACAAACACACCACACGCATGTGTCTGCTGTCTGTAATTTTCACCCATCTCATGAGATAAAACTTCTTTCAACTCTCTACCTGGTCTGCAATCCCTTCCTTCCTTCACCATTACAATTGGCGTCACAAACAGGATGCCAGCCGTCACAACAGGTTAGCACATTTTATTTCTTTTTGCTTTTGTAGGCTGGCATCTGATGGTTTAAGTGATGACGTGAATTTCGTTATTAAGTGTCAATGTATAAAAATAAATTAAAAAGACAATAAAAAGACTCCCATAATTTAGGTTTCCCATAGGGTACTGCTCCAGGCTTGTGCTTGAGAGTAAAGAGCCTGTTGAGGTACAGGCTGTAGTTTAGTCACAAAAATAGATTATAAAAGACAAAAAAAAAGAGGCCTATGGAAGCCTCAGGCAAGTTGACCTGAGGAATAAAGGTTTAAAGAGTGCACTCTAAACAAAGAGATAATTATGGGAACGACTCCAGGCGTTAGGGCCTGAGAGTAAAAGAGCTAAGCTGGCGCGCTGGCTATATATGTTTTGTGTAAGAGCAAGTATCCTAAAGATTGGAAGCTGAATTTTAAAGAGAGAATAGGATCCTAATTTGCCTAGGTGTTTCCTAAGCAGCATAATCATTCCAGTGCATCGATGCTGTTTTTGTCAGTATTGTGGTGTTGTATCCTTTCTATTAAGTGAGGCATAGTTGTGGTCTGCCCTTTAAAGTGTAGGTCAAGGTAGTGACGGTATTTTGGGTCAGACGGGGGTTAGCCTAGGTTCTCCCATTACAAAGAAGTATTGTGCAATTCTTGGTCTTGGGGTCTGTAGTCTGACAGAGAGCGAGACAGTGTGCCATTTTTAGAAAGGTGAGTGTGTCACTGCTGGGGGGATAGAATTTTACCAAAGATACTTAAAATCATGTAATTTAACTAAATCTATAGTGTTAATATAATATAATAACAAAACAAATCAAAAGACCAGGTAGACAGAGTGAAAAAAGGTAATTGTTTTTTTTGCATGTAAAATGTTAGTATAGTATAAGATAGGGGGACAACCCAGTGTTGCAGTTAAAGAATTTGACATTAAGGTTAAAACTGAAGATGACTTGCCTAGACGTGAAAGGAAGGAGTTCAAAAACCTGTTAAAAACTAACCCACAGTTAAAGGATGTCCCAAATAAACCTGTAAATAGACTCACACCAAGAGAATGGAGTTGTAATAAGAATAGAAAATAGGAGAGGGAAGGATAAGGTCAGAATCAAACAGGAACAACTATCTTTTGTTAGAGAACTCCTCAGAGCTAAATTTAAACACATTTTTAAATTGGTTAAACACAAAGATCTTGCGATTGATTTGGCTCTGATATGTTCCTTTAGTGTTAGTTGTTGGGCAAAATGTGTCAAGTTAGTTGAAAAACAAACAGGAAAGGAAACAGATGTTACTAGCCCTATAGAGCAAAAAGACACAACTTCTGTATTGGAAAAAATACACATTTCCTTTGACTAAATTCAGGTATTACCCAATTCAGTATTGTCTAAAGTACCTTGTAATTTGTGGCCATTCCATGCCAATAATGTGGGTCTTCTTCTTCCACCATACTGAGCCAAGATTGATTACAGTAAATTCCCGGTCTATGTCAAACAATACCCATTGTCTCAGGAAAAAGAACAGGGTATTAAACCAGTCATTGAGAACCTAATAGATCAAGGAGTAGTTGTTAAAAAGAAAGTTTCATGTAACAGCGCCATAATTCCAATCAACAAACCTGAACTAACATGTGGAGGTTTACACAAGATTTGAAAAAGGTTAATGAAATAGTTTTTCCTTTAGCTCCAACTGTACCTGATGTAAATGCTATATTGACAGCACTATCACCACATTCTAGGTTTTATACAGTCATTGACTTATCATCCGCCTATTTTTCCATTCCCATTGACAATGAGATACAATAATTAATTGGATTCCAAATTCAAAATGAGAGTTTTTGCTTAACTAGTCTGAGTCAAGGTTTTGTAGACTCTGCAGCCTATTTTTGCAGGATTATAAATTGGCATTTGTCGCACTTCACTCTTCCTGGGTCCTCTGTGTTAATTCAGTATTTTGACGACCTTCTCATTGCTTCACCCATGGAGAATGACTGCCTCAAAGACTCCATTGCACTTTTGTTACATCTCGCGGCTGGGGGACATAAAGGTATCACTCGCCAAAATGCAATTTTGTCAAGCAGCTGTCAACTACTGGGGCTCCATCCTGAAGGAGGGGTGTCGTTTTTTGTCTACAGAAAGAGTGACTACGATCATGGACTTGAAAAGACCTAATACAAAGAATGAACTTATGTCTTTTTTGGGACTGGTTAATTACTCTCGTCCATGGCTTCCCAATTATGCTTTATATGATGCTGTTCTACGTAAGGCGACCTTGAAAGACAAAGCAGAGACTGTGTTTTGGACTGATGAAGTGAAACACGCATTTCGACACATCAAGTACCTTCTTTGTAATGCTCCAGCTTTGGGTCTACCTGATTGCATAATGACTTTTCATCTTTATGTTTTCAATGATGGATTGGGAGTCTATGCTGTGCTGGCACAGCCCCATGGGGGAGGTATGCGACCAGGGGCGTACTATTCTAAAATCTTGCCTCTCATTGTTCAAGGAATGGTGTCTTGTTTAAGGGTTGTAGCGGCTGCTGCCATTATGGTTGAAAAATCTCAAATCGTTGTGTTAGCACATCCTTTGGTGTTGCATACTACGTACATGATTTTACAATATTACTACCCAGCATATAACAAGTCAAAAAAGAAGTAAGGATGAACCAATCCAAACGGGTTCTCAAAATCTCAATATTTCCACTGCTTCACTTACTAATCTGGCGTTATATTTGCATGACATTAGAATCACATGACTGTTTAAAACTAATATCAGGGGCTACAAACATTAGAATGGATTTACAGCAAACTCCATTAGCTCATAGTGATTTAAACAAACAAGCAACTATTTACATAGATTCTAAAAGTAGGCATTTTTGGTGGCACATAATTTTGGGAAAATGAGTTTTATAACAGCTGCAGGTAAGAAGATACAACATGCACAACTTGTAAAGATCTCTTAGCTGCTATGATACTCTCTTCTGAGATACAATAGTTAAATGCGTAGGTCATAAAGAAAAATGGTTAATCCTGAAACTATGTACAATAACTTTAGCTAAGAGCGCCTTTTTGGTACAGCTATCTGCACTCGTTTCCGCCATGGCTACAATTTCACTCAATCACCCTTTTTCAATAGCAGATTCATTGGTAATTCAAGAAAAGACTTCAGAAACAGAAAGGAAGAATTGGGAAAAGAATGGGTGTTACATGTTGAAAAGCTCAGATTTCAGAGTAGTACTCCCTAAATTGCCTTTTATCCATTAATTACATATATACACGGTATCACACCTAAGCTGACAAATAATTTTTTACTGTAGGGTTAGAGAAACATGTGAGGCTATATATTCAACAATGCATGGTATGTGCCCATTGTAATCCAGCTAAACATGAGCACCTTCCAACGCTAGAAAGACCTTTTCAATAGGTACAGGTTGATTTCACGCATATGCCAAGGGGTAAAAGCTATTCCTGCTTATTAGTCATAGTGGACCGGTGATAATGGGATTCCTTTCACGTCATGAGTAACAGAATTTTGACTGCTTATTATCATAGTGGACCGGTGATAATGGGATTCCTTTCACGTCATGAGTAACAGAATTTTGACAAAAGTATTGGCAACAGCATTGGGCATTAAGTGGCAATTTCATGTGCCATAGCACAAATACTTAACAGAATGATAAAGAAAACTAAATTTTGAAAATTTGCATGTCTCAGCATGATTAGAGGCATCTCCTCTGATACTATTGTCTATCAGAGCAATGCCTTGCAAAATAACTGGGTTATCTCCTTATGAAATTCTCATGGGTCATCCATTTTCTTTAGCAGCAAAGGGGACCAGCACCAGATCTCACAAATTTGCAAGAATTGCAACAATGATATGTTCTGTGTATTCACATTTTTTGCTTAGCATCTCCAGCAGGTCTTTGATGCTGGTCTGGTGTTGTCTGAAAAGCCTGAAAATCCTTTCAACCAGGAAATATGGTATTGGTCTGGAGTTTGAAGTCGATCGCAGCTGAACCATGATATAGGGAGCCTGTTGAGCTGTTGCTGGTTGCAAGAACTGCAGTAAAGGCCAAGGGACACCATCAAGGGTCCACACCAGCTGGGTCAAGACTGCTCCAAACAAAATGACACCTGACTTGCCATTCTAACTTCTCCATTATAAACTCATTTTTCTTTTAGGCATACCATAGACATATTACTCACTACAGTGGGGCTTTTAGGTCTATTTATATACAATAACAACCCTTATTTTATGCATGCTGTGTAGTTAAAATAAAAAATATAGAAAGACTGACGAAACAGGACTTGCTATAGTCGAAGACACCTCCAAATTAGTAAGGGATAAGGACGGGCTTGTGTCTAGTAATAGTTGATAAGGTTAAGTAAAGTAAATTTGGAAAATTTGACTGAACAAATAACTCAAAGATTTTTTTGTTGCAGGCAACCACAGATGTAACGGCTAAACCCAACACTGCTGGTCGAATAAGGAGGGTATTATCTCATTTTCATGGAGATCAAACGTAATAAGGTTTCTGTTTAAGTTCATTACCAATCAACTATAGGTAACACAAATTTGACAATTGCCATAATTGTCATTTAGATATAAGGGAAACTAGAGGAACCTATAATATAGCAGACTTCTTTAGGAACAATTCAAGTCATGGATGGTTCATTGGGATCTTAACCCCCCTCTTTCTAATAATTTCCTGTTATTTGCCTCTCAGTGAAGCTTTTATACTTCAGTCAGTTTCTTCCTCATCTACACTTATACATAAAGCCCAGGACTATAACTATTTATACCACTCTTCCTACTGCTTCTAATGCTTCCTCTACTTGCAGTGCTTTGTCTGCAGCTTCTAGTGACCCATCTTCAGTAAGATGATAGGTGTCCTTTCTATGCTTGGTTGGAGACTCTGAAGAATGTTAATGAGGAATCGAAACGGAGTTCGGTTCGTAATCGAGGTGGCGAGCAAGGAGAAATCGGGGAGTGATATCAATATCGATCATGGTGGCAATCGAGGAGGAATCGGGAGGTGTTCGAGATGGAGAGCAAGGAAAACTCGAGACAAGTATCCATGGAGAAGAAAAGGCTGAAAAATAAAGATTCTACGAACATTGTCTTACTGGTTGACGGTGAAAAAGTTTATGCTAATATTACTCTGCCATACAGTATTTATGATAGTAGTATTTTCATTGTGCTATACATTTTCATCATGAGTTAACTTTTATTTCAATTGGCAACTTATGGAGATCTAATAAGTGTCGTAGATGGCCACAGGGGGGCACCTGGGTCGTGAGTTGAGTTTTCCCACCCACAGATTAAGGAATATTGAAAGTTATAGGCTAGTGCCCTGGTGGGTTTTTTCCTTCT
>JACM01018022.1:0-13791 GCA_000787095.1 Periophthalmodon schlosseri
TGCAGTATATGACCCCACGTGTGTGCCCCGTGCCCTCAGATGCTGAACACAAGTGTGTTTGTGTGGAGCAACAGTGCAGACAGGTGCAGCCTGTCCCCTGCAGGTGAAGGAAAGGTCACAGAGCATGCTCTATCACAGTCCACAGACAAACACATATTAAATGTGCTCATGTTGATCCTCTGCTTTGCTCCAGGCTTGTGTAAAACAAAAAGACTTGTAGCCAACTGACTACCATAAACAGAAGTGTTTTCCTCTGGTTCCCATGCTGATTAAGTGACTGTAAAAGCAGCATCCATCAGAGCTGACAGCTTTATTATTAATATTGTTCAAGGAGAATAAATGCCTATATTCAGGTGCACTATAAGAATTTCACCAATCAGAATTTCAATCACCATAAATGCAGTTTACACTATTTTCACATAACTTGCATCTCATTTGGAACTTCATATCAGCTCAGAGCTGCATTGTCCAGCGGCCACTTTTTATTGTTTAGATCTGCTGCCATTTGTACATGTTTAAATGTATAAACAGTTCTATAGAGTTAAAAATAAGTAGGTGCAGTATGAGCAGTAGGAGTAATGGAACCAATAGGAGCAGTAGGAGTAGTAAGAGTAGTAGGAGCAGTAGGAGTAGTAGGAACAGTAGGAGTAATAGGAGTAGTAGGAGTAGTAGCAGTAGTAGGAGCAGTAGGAGTAAAAGGAGTAATAGGAGCAGTAGGAGTAATAGGCGCAGTAGGAGTAGTAGTAGGAGCAGCAGGAGTAGTAGGAGAAATAGGAGCAGTAGGAGTAGTAGGAGTAATAGGCGCAGCTGATGGTGATTACATAATCTGTGTGATTAAACGCCGGTGCTGGACCTCAGGATATTATCTGGGGATTGGACAGTAACATCAGCCCCCGGCTTCTTCTCTCTTATCCCTTCTCTGCTTAACAAGATGGAGACCCGCCTTCATCTGACAAGGCCATTGTTGCTAAGCAACTGAATGCTAAATTTTGAAACCCGACAATTCTGTCTTTCAAGCATGAAAAGTGCAAACCAGGATCTAAAAATAGCAGAGGAGAGAGGCGTGTGCAAATGAGTCCATATGATGTCAGTGAAAGTCCCCGTGTGTGGCTGAGACATGGCCAGATTTATTTTGGAGCAGGGGCTGAAGTCTCGGGACAGACTGGAGAAGACTGTTCGCTGATTTACATGGTTACATGTGTATCTCAAATAAAGCCTATAGAAAGGCCCATATCGGAGGTTCTGTGGACCCTTGTACAGTTGGTAGAGGAGGCTGTAGTTTCAGCGGCTGGAGCTCTTTGCTGCGAGTGTCAGTGTTGACCGGGCACATAGAGTGAAGCCCGCTGCTGTTTAATCTGTGCTACATTCAAAGTGCCTCAAAGGGATGAGAATCAAAGACAAATGCATAATTGAATTTACATAATACCCTGAATTAAATATTTATTTTTTTGATTCCTCATGAAACATTCAGCTTGTACCTGGCCCCAGCACATTGTGTGCAGTGCTGTGGTTGTGGTCCGTGAGCACTCAATAAAAAGCTGGACTCAGAGCAACCTTAGATCAATAGCACCACTCTGCTCCCCCCACTCACTCTGCTGTACTTTGTGGGAGCTTTTAACCTCACAGGCAGAATCTAATAAATACACTATTTTCCAGTGTTCAGCTGTTACCCCTCTCAATACAAACCTTACTGGTGAACCTCTGGTCTTCTCATGTTTCTTATACTATAATTATGTGTTGTCAGAGTATGTAAAATGATGTCACACCAAAACCATTATTGCCTGAGGATATAGAGCTTTGTTTTTCAAGTCTAAAGTAGGTAACTAATTATTTGTACACATTTGTAATATTTATCTTCCATTGAAATAGGGACTTGGGATGTTTGGCAAAGCAACTATCTTGAAGCCGGTCCAGTTAGTCTTGCTGGAGTCCCCTATCTAGTGTGGTGTTTTTTCCCTCCCTGGCTCTCAGATCTCTCCAGAGGTTTATAGGGAAAAATAAATATTTTTAGACATTACAGTCCAAGGCGGCTGTCACTTCTATTTTTTTATTTTTCATAAACTCAAACCCTGGGAAACAGAGATCCACCTCCCCCTTCCCTCCAATCCTGCAGTTGCCTGGTCTATGGCGTCCAACTGCCACCCATCGCAAAAACGCTGACTGCCCCCAGGGAGAGGGTCGCTATAGCAACTGCCTTCACCACGACGACTCCAGGAAGCGTCGGCCTGTGAATGTGCGGTCGACCTGGAGCTTATGTTGTGAGCCTGGCTAAGACTCTTCTTCACAAAAAAGAGACAAGAGAAAGGTGAAGAGTAATCCTCAGACACAGCGCAGATGTCCGAGAACAGGATCAGTCCTTGTGTCGTTAGATAACACAAAGTTTACATGTTAAGCCCTGCAGATTTACCACACCAGCACTCTGATACTGTAACAGCTGCTACTGTAAGGACAGCTTTCCCTCAAATTGTCACACTAAATGGCCTCTGTGTTCTCTCCAGTGCACATCTTAGTTTGGCATTGCATTTATGTCAGATGCCCTACCTGAACCTCACTGCTACATGAGGACATGAAATTAGTATATCAGTAACTGTAGTCGTGACTTGATTATGACTTTGATTGGCTATTGTGAATTCTTGTTAGTTTAAGATATTTAGTAGTGCAAGTCTTCTTTTTGGACAAAAAACTATTTCCACAGTTCTCTAATGAATTTTGAAATTGATTTCAAATATTGGAGTAGGGCTGTGCAATTAATCTAATTAAAATTATTACTCTATTCATCGACCTGGAGCAAAACCACTTGTCTAATCAACAGTCACTTTGAAAACAAAAGTATTGCAAAACATTTTAATAAAATATTTTAGGTTTGTACTTTCTCTACAAGTACATTTTGACAGTTTATAAGTAATTGTTTAAAATAATTGTAATAATAACTTTGGGCCAAATAATCACAATTTGTATTTTTGCCCTAATTGAACAGCCCTATATTGGGCCCTCACATAGTCAAGAACAGAGAAGCATTGGTCACCTCAACCTAATATGAGTGTCTGATGAAACATATGGACTCCAGTCTTTGAGGTGCAGTGTTAACCACCTCATTCTGGTGCTCTTCATTTACTGCTGCTCATTTGCGCCCGGCTCTGCTCTGCTCTGGGCTTATTGTGAGCTCACCGACCACTGTTGTCTCACAGCACTACAGCTATTTATAGCCTTCCTCTCCACACTACTTTATATTCACTCAGCTCACCCTCCCAGTTGTAAATTGGAGCAGATCTGATTCCTGTCTGGGTTGGTGTCAGATGAACTATTATAGAAGTTGTCATTAACACATTCTCCCCTTTATATACTGGGGACAGAGCAGGAGGCAGCTGAAAGTCTCTCTCCCCAGACGAATTATGGGCTGTACCATGTCTTTGAGATCTCTATAAAAAGAAGCAAAACAATGAAACTAATACATATGATAAATGAATTGCTTTGTCATCTCCATAAAAAAACATTTCACCAGAGAATAATATTTAAAACTACAGATCTAATCAAGTATGCATTGTTCTAATCATGTGTAATATGTGTCTGCAGCCATCCATGAGTTTCCTGAGGACATCTTCACAAAAGAACAGCGGAAAAATGGGGCAGTGTGCCTGCATGCTCTATGTGTAAGAGACTGAAGATTTACCAAGACTTTTGCATGTTGTTGGTTTGTTTGAAGCTATGTTCAGTAGACATGATCATCTATGATAATTATGTTATTTTATCTCCAGGCCATCTACATGTTTTATGCCCTGGCCATTGTTTGTGATGATTATTTCGTCCCTTCCCTTGAGAAAATATCAGAGGCAAGATACACTACACTGTTAACATATTTAGTTTTTTGTGGAAACTTTCACTTATGTGATATCTTGATCATTTTTCCTGGTGTTCCAGAACCTGCAGCTCAGTGAAGATGTTGCTGGGGCCACATTTATGGCAGCCGGGAGTTCAGCCCCAGAGCTTTTTACTTCTCTGATTGGTATGTGTTGTCTGTGTTGTACAATCACATTTTGTTGATGTTATTAGTTTGTCATTTGTTTGACCAGCATTATACAAATAGACCTTGGACCATGGCACACACGCCTTAAACCTGCATTACTCACAAATCTTTGCAGTGCCTAAAAAAAGCGGTTGTATTTTAAGTTGTACCAGAGTTTTGATGCAGGTTTAGCAGACACACCACTACTTAAGATGTTAATTACATTCATTTATAATAGTACAAAATAGGTTTTAGCGCATGAGAAGCATGGATAGTGCTGTCCTCTCCTGACATAACTGTCCATGTGCACAGGTGTGTTCATCACAAAGGGGGATGTGGGAGTGGGCACAATTGTCGGCTCAGCCGTCTTCAACATCCTGGTCATCATCGGCCTCAGCGGGATCTTCGCAGGACAGGTACAGACCAGCTGCACTGATAATCTGATCAGAATGTGAGCTGTGAATTCTCACCACTCTGATTACAGACTGTGGTTCTGACCTGGTGGTCTCTGTTTCGAGATTCAATGTACTACATTCTGTCTGTGCTCACGCTCATCCTGGTAAGACATCATCAGTACTGTAGTTTGTGTTTAAGCTGTTCTTTGTTTTAAGTCTCTGTTCCTTCCCCAGGTCATCTATGACGACAGAGTGGTCTGGTGAGTTTGATCTGCCTTGTATATTTATTCATGGTTGGGGGTGTAACGCCTTTGGGGGTGTAACACCTTTTTTTCTGTCCTGCAGCATGACACGCCTTTGTAGCAAAATCCAAAAATTTTTTTGAAAAACAAATCAGTTCTATAACAATTGTAAGGAAGCCTTTTCACAAAAATTACATAATTTTTGGTGTAACTCTTTTCATTTTAGACATTTAACATGCCTTGCAGTGTGACTTTTCCAGTCACCCCGCTGGATATTCACTAGAAATTTGCCATGTTAAAAAATTCTAATAAATTACTTAATATGTCTATAGCGCTAGTCCTATCTTAAAGAATATAATTTTAACAAGTAGAAAGGTACAAGTAAGATACAGCGGTCATACACAGGACATCAAACTGGCGCATGTTCAAAGTTTTTCAGAAAAGTTGGATTTTACAAAAATAAGAATATAGTATGTATTCATTTTGACCTGCATCCCTGACCCAAGAGCTCTTCCTGGGGCATAAATATCAGCTTCAAGTGTAACTGTCTTTTTAAGTATGTCATTTTTCATGTCACACAGCAGTGCACCCTCTGGATTACAGCATTAAACTGTTTATATCTTTTTTAGATTTAAAGTAAAGATAAAGGTTTAATTTTACTCAATGATGTACACATGCTTACATTTATCGCAACACCTTTATGAACAAGAGAGACTCATTCATGTGAAGAAAAATGTTGCAGTCACACCGCAGAATATTTTAGTGTTTTTTTTTTGTAAAATACAAAGAAATGAAATGTGATTCTAAAACTATGAGCAATTTATAGAATACATATTTATGCACAATTGAGTTGAATTTTAGAGGAAGACGAACATTATTTAGAATTTTTTTTTTTTTTTAGTGATAACGCCGAAAATGGGTGTCACCTCAAGTACCCATTGCTGCATGTGTAGTGGTGGCAGTGTGGAAATCTCTTACTTTTCTGTGGTCATGTTATTTGTGTATAACAACATAAACCTTATTTAGTGAGAATCCAAAGGACAGTTTAACATTTATTTTTTATAGCGCTTCTTTATGTGCTCTAAAGGCCACTGAGTTTCACGCCTTATGTGTTTAGGCTTAAAGCTGAGTAAAAGTTTATGCCTGTCAGTTGGCTTAATGAAAGTAAAGATTTATTTGTGTCCACAGAATTCATTAGTGATGTGCAGGTTAAGTTTGGTTTAGCCAGCCAAGGCTTCACCTTATTTCACCTCAGCACTGTTCCTCTGGAAACAGAACTCACAATGTGTGAGATGGAATTATGTGCATGTTTGGACCTTATTCTGTAGATTAATCCATACCTCAAGAGTGTACTAAAAGTATATTCTGTGTTGTGAAGGTGGGAGTCCATTCTCCTCATGACATTGTATGGAATCTACATAGTAATCATGAAGTAAGTAACAGAACCTACTTATTATGCTTTTTTTTTTCAAAATAGATCATCTCAGTAATGCCCATGACTTGTGCAGATTTAATTCCCCAATCTCAGTGTTTGTTATGCGCCGGTGCCAGAGCACAGTGCCGTGTTGCTCCAGGTCTGAACAGACACGAGATGATAAGATGGTGGACGAGGCAGCTGCTATCAACACGTCCATTGTGCTCCTGAATAAAGGTGATTTAAAGACAGACTAGGGGCTTCATAAGTGCTGTGTGCTGCCTGTGGGTCTAATAGTGTTTGTGTGCTCAGCTCAAAGTCATGGAGCAGAGCCTGGTCCTGTTTTGATGGTGGACGAGCTGCTCATCCTGAACCCTCACAAACTGTCCTTCTCTGAGGCCGGGCTGCGCATCATGATCACACCGCACTTTTCCCCCCGCACCAGGCTCACGATGGCAGGACGCATGCTCATCAGTGAGGTCAGTACAGACAGATCTGAGCCTGGACCAGAGACATAGTGAAGCATGTTTGTCTCTTGTGACTGGCAGAGACAGAGGCTAATCCGGACCTCCAAGAGCCAGAGGGATGAAGCTGGACCCGGGTCCAGACGGATGTCCAGCTGCAGCAGTGTCAAGAGGACCGCCTCCTACAGTCTAGAGAATGGAGGGGGGTGCTCCCGCGTTGGAGACACAGAGTCTGGAGGGAAACAGGGGGCAGATGGAGGGCTCCCTGAGGAAGAGGAGGAGGATGGGATCTTCAGTCCCTGGCACATTCCAGGTAACAGAATGTTCACATATTTAACATGAAGCCAGAGAAGCACGCTTTTGATGAGGTGATGTAATACTCCTGTGCAGGAGGCTGTGGTGCAAGAGTGAAGTGGGTGACCACATGGCCTCTAGGCGTCCTGCTCTACTGCACTGTGCCCAACTGCCTTCAGCCACGATGGCACCGATGGTTCATGGTCACCTTTGTAGCCTCCACTTTGTGGATCGCAGTCTTCTCCTACCTCATGGTGTGGATGGTAAGAGTTACAGAATACAGGTCTCATTAATTGAATGAAACAATGATAATCAATGGGCACTTCAACCAAATGGAATACATGAAGCATCTTTAAGATGTACTTAATTGTCTCTCAGGTCACCATCATCAGCTCCACACTGGACATCCCAGACTACATTATGGGGATCACGTTCCTGGCAGCAGGGACCAGTGTACCGGACTGCATGGCCAGCCTAATTGTGGCACGACAAGGTAAATTATAACCTGCTCTGGCTCACAACCTCCTCTTCATCTGAGCTCACTGTGTCTCCTACAGGGATGGGGGACATGGCCGTGTCTAACTCTATCGGCAGTAACATCTTTGACATCCTGCTGGGGCTGGGCTTCCCCTGGGCCCTGCGCACCCTGGTGGTGGACCATGGATCAGTGGTAAGTGCTCAGAGTCGCAGGCTGTGACTGAAGTGAACATTGATGTCGTCTTCTGTTCCAGGTTCATATCAATAATAAAGGATTGGTCTATTCGGTCGTCTTGCTGTTGGCCTCTGTATTACTGACAGTGAGTCACTACTTGTTACTAGTTAAAATTACATATTACACAGCAACTGTCTCAGAGTTTGTTGTGAATATTGTGTGTATTGTGTTGTGTGCTCCTGATCAGGTGATGAGTGTACATCTGAACCACTGGAAGCTGGACCGCCGCCTGGGCTTTGGTCTGATGTTCCTCTATGCCGTCTTCTTACTCTGCTCCATCCTCTTTGGACAGATGTGAGGCCTCTGGGTCAGGCCTCATCTAAGCCAAGTACCACCCTCTCCATGATGCCATTTCCTGAAGCCAAATAAGGCAGGGCTGTTCTGTATCTGGGATCAAGCACACAGTGGGGTAAAGCAGGCCACTACATGACCAAACCAAAAGTGTGAAGGGCACAGTTGACAGGAGCACACAGCTAACTATCTCTGCCAGTGAATATTTTGTCCTTTCTTGGTTTTTGTTTTCCAGGAGAAGCAATAAATTGCTTGAGCTTGAGTTGAGCTTTAGCATAACAATACAACGTGTTAACATCCAATAACATGTCATGATATTTAGTGCTGGCAACATTAGCCACTTAATGGTTTGACTTCTTTTTCTTCCACTCTCTAAAAAGAGAACTTTCAAAGGTTAATTATTTATTTAAAAACAGAATAATTTAATTTTTGATGAAGTCAAGTAAATATTGGAGTTTGGCACCATCTTAAAACACAAAGCACTATTTGAATGTTTAGTAGATTTACTTTTGAACCCACCAGTTTAAATATGTTACTGTGATGGCGTCAGCCTCTACTACTGTGCTTGTATTTGAATGTAACATAAATGTGGTTATTGTGGGTATTTTTGATATTTTAAATGTACAGCAGGGAGCAAGCACAGGTAGGGATTAGCTTCAGTTTGGAGTTGTAGAGGGCACAGTGTGCCCCAATTTTGTGCAAAATAAATAAAAAGGACTATGGATCCACCATCAAACAAAAAAATATTTAGAAGTGAGTGCAGAAAGTTTTATAATTTTAATATCATATCATTTAGACTCAAATTATTACTTACAATATTACTATTGTTGTGGAGGTGGAATTTGCACTTTGGTGAAACGTTTGATCACAAAGCTTCAGGACAAAACAAGCCACGGGCTGCACACAGATCTGCAATAATAAAACCACATTTAACTGTAGTGTACACTGTACATGTGTTCATGTGACAGAATGATGCTGCAAACTGCTGCTCTTTAGCTCAGTGGAGAAAACACTACAAACAGGGGACTTTTGAAACATGTTTAAGGACGTCTTGGTGCCACTATTAATAATAAAGTTCAAGATAGAAAAAGATATTTTTCTGGCTGTTGTTTTAGATACATGTATTTGTTTTGATTTTTACTATGAATGTTTGAGAAAGTTGTATGTTAACAGATCACATAGCCTAGAATTATTTTGTGAATTGTTGGGTGAATGGATTTGAACACATTTGTCAAGCTGAGAGTTTGTTCAGTATTATATTAGTGACACACGCAGACACACACTTAATCGTGTTTACAACACAACACTTTGTTTTAGTAGGTAAATATGTGCTGTAGCAACTGTAGCCTTGTACAACTAAAAGTGCAAATTTCTACTAGTGCATTTGATTTATTTATGGGGTTAAATACAATTGCCCAAGTATATTAAATACTTGAGGAAACATTTGTTATAATCGTATGTTGATAGTTTATCCACTTATTGTAATACCAAAATCCCACTAGATTAAAGTGTGACGTGTAAACATTTGTGTGGGGATCAGTGATAAACCCACAAGTGAAAGACTTTAAATACTAAATATGTTGTTTAAGACCAGTCATGGCACATTTTTACATTGTTTTTTTTATATTTTATGTCAAATTATCAATTGTTGTTTTGTTTTTTCATTTTTTTAATCTTGTGAATTAACAGCACGCTTCCTCATATATATATTTAGTGCTGTAATGTTAAAATTATTGCTTTAGAGATTGCTTGAATCATAGAGGACTGTTGTATTTTGAGTGCAATAAAATGTGCAATAAGACCTTGGGCTTTCTCTCCATTGGTTATATCACTGGCTACCATCTAGTGGACAAATGGATTCATAGCAATTTAAATTTTTTGGCATGCAAATAGTGTCTCTCAAAGATGTAATATTAGCTTTATCCCCTAGGCTCTGTACATGAAGGTGGTAGAACATGTTTTAAATCAACCACTACATGCCAATTACTTAAATAAAATAAAACGGTCAAAGCCAAAATTTGAGGCTAGAATTTATTTTCGTGGAGAAAACAAACAAACCATTCCATCACATTCCCAAATAAAATACCACCTAAAATCATTTACCTACTGCAGCATTCTGTAACATCAGCTCAGTGTTAACTCCTCTATTGCTTTCACTGTTCAAGTTTCTTCAACAACAAACATTTTTATTTCACCATTTTAACAGCTTTGCTACGAGTCGTTCGAGTCACCGGTAGAACTGATTATATGGTTACCTAGGAAACCGCTTCACATGAAGTTCCACATTTAAGTGAAATATCAGAACATAATGATGTATATAAAACAAAACAGCAGAGATAAGCTATAGGCTATGCCACTGTCTCTAAATACTTGTCATGGGAAAATAAGGTATGGTATGGTATACTTTCATAACATGTAAGTTGGCTTTTGAACATGATATTGTGGTTAATTTATATTACAGCATTCCCCAACACCAGTTAATGCTAATAAAAATGAGCACAGACACTTACAGGGCATGTCTGGTAACTTCACTGTGTGTAGTACACAAGTGCAGTTATTAAAGCAGATGAGATCTGTCTCCCAATGGTCTGTCTTGCTGATCTACAAAATGTATTCACCCTTTAAACATAGTTTAAAGACTGTCAAATGCTAAATGAAAAAAAAAAAAAACATTGAAAAATAAACCAGTAAATGCAGTGACTATGAGTTGGGAGGAAATATTAAAACATTCAGAGCAATAAAGCATGAATACCAAGTTCATATTGGTGGCCATAATAATGTTACCATTAGCCACAGTAAACTAACTGCAGTTTACGCTTGCTCAGCTCACTTCAGCTTCAACACATTTGTCTGCACAAAATCAAAATGTGCACTATTGGCCTAATATTTCACCCTCAAAGAAGCGCCACAATTTAGAAGTTACCTATTGGGCGAATATCATAACACTAGTCAACATTTATGTTTTTGTATATAACTGAAGTTATATGATTGGAGTCATTTAGACAACTCAACCATTTAAGTTATTAATATTGCTGCATTAATGTGGTCCTCGAGAACTTGGGATTCTGAGATGAGATGTCGGGGTTCTGACTTATTTGCTTTTATGGCAGAAAGTTTGATGTCACAAAAACCAAATCACTCAGTCCGCTTAATAACACTGTTTAACAGAGCCAATCACTAAGAGTTGCTGCTGTTAGCCTTTTCAAAACTAAATGTTTGTTTACTGTAGCTTGTTACCGTTACATCTGTAATTTAACAGTTGTAGTCTTTCTTGTGCAAATCTGTTGTTCTTTTATGATCTGGATAACTGACGGTTAACCCCTAAATGTAGTAACTTTTAGTCAAAGAGCTCAAATGTCGTAAATAATTTCAAATTTAAACTCAGCTCATTTTTGCTCATCTGGAAAATGCAGATGATGCATTTTTCAACTTGGAAAAACATTTTCCAGAGTTCCCAAGGACCACATGAACGCAGCATATGGCAGTGGATAATGGTATAAAATCAACTTTAAAATCCCTGTAATCACAAATAAATAATTATTCAGCAGTGCCATAACATGAGCTATGGATTTTAATTTCCATATTGAAGAGGGCACTATTTATTATATATTACATAATATCTCTTCCCAATTGTATGCTACTATACGCCATAGAAATATATAAATATTACATCTTTTACTTATGTGAACAAAAATGACCATTTATTTCTGTACTAGTCTTAAGAAAACGTGAATAAAATGTATATATGTGGGAAAAGTGGTTATAAGGTTAAAGCCAGATATGCTTTTCATGTTTACAATGGCAAAATGAAAAATGAAAACCTATGGTCCTGGGACTGTGCATAAAACAGTATATGAGTTGAAATTAACCAAGGTCAGTTTTGAAGTACTTCCCTTTTTGCTCTCAAACTGTCAGAGGATGGGGTTTGAAGGGGTATGCAGGCTGCAAAGATGAGTGAGAGCAGGAGAGCAGACATCATGACTGAGGTGCATTCTGGTAAATGGAGGCTTTGTCTTTTAAAAGGGCCAGACATAGATGACAGCTCCAGCTCCCTGTTCAGTAGAAGTGAAGAGAATCCAGTGTGATTAGTCAGAGACATTATTAATAAGCCACTTGGTGCATTGTCTTCTTACCCTCTGGAGGTTCAGCCATGGGAGGGTTGAGACAGTACATGTGGTAGCCTCGATCGCAGTCGTCACAAAACAGAAGCTGATCCTAGGACAACAGCCCATTACTCTGGTGCAATTGCAACACATACGAGGGATGGTCCCGTATGGATTTTTGACCTGATTCGATACCCCATATTTGTCATGCTGCTGTGGCCGATATCCGATTTGCCGATGACAATATTAACATTTTAAAAACCTTAACAAAGCCCACAAATCTATGTTAAGTTAGAGTAAAGTTCAGAAATGGAAAATATTAACAAAATATATGTAAATCTGGATATAAAATAATTAGTTTGATTGTGTAAACATAAAGGAAATGGGGAAAAAAGGCCAAAATTATATTGCCCATCCCTAATAAATATGCATACTGCACATCATATACATAAAGTCTCACACTCACATCATTTTCAGAGGTGCCGCACATGTTGCAGCACTTGCACTCAATACACTGCCATCGATATGTCTTCACAGCAGCCATCATGATCGGAGTGAACTGCAGACACGAAGGATGACCTACAACAGGGATAGAGGTTTTTTTTTTTTATTGTTGGGTAGGACTTGACTTTAGATGTTAAGTTTACAGTAGCACAGTACTGGACACATCTGTCAGTTTACTTTATTTCATCGTAGGGTTGTGCATTTAATACAATTTTAATCTAGATTGAGATTTTGTCATTTCTAATTGTCAATCAAAAGCTTGGGTCTTTTTAATCGAGTTGGGTCTTTTTAATCTGTCGGTATAAGCATGTGGTTTGGAGCAGAATTCAGACATTGGTGGAAGAAATTTTGACAATTTGTTTGTGTTACATGCTAATTATTAAAGGTCTGCATTGTTTATGTTCAAGAAATTAATAATGACTTGCCTTTTTTATTAGTTTTTAATAAGACAAAATAAAACTGAAAAACTGAAATAAAAATTAAACTGATCTTGCTTAAAGGTGCATTATGGAACTTTTCTGGTGGAGGGTACTGTACATTATATTGGCGGTGTTGATGCTTTGCCTTGTTATATAGTATGGTATTAAACATATCCATTTCCATAGTGACTCCACCTTACTTGTGTTTTTCAAGGTATTTTAGCAATAAAAACACCTGTAGTATAATACATTCAAGACTGATAAACAATAGCATGTGCAGAAGCAGGTGGTGGATGCACCAGAAACATCCCATAGTGCACCTTGAATTTTTCTATCACTGTACCCTGTTTCATGCTTTTATTATTTGACAACATTATCCCAGATTACAGCGTGTGCTGAACCTACCTGAGCGTCCACAGTCGGAACAGGACACCAGCTCCTCTGATTGTCCAGTCTTGTGGTTGGTTTTGGAGTCTCCCAGGCAGAAGTCACAGTAGTTATTGGGCAAAGCAAGACCATCTGGGCCTTTCTTTGGAGCTGCAAATAACAAAAAGATTATAGATTGAAGGCTTTTTCCTGAGGTTGTTCTGTAGATAAAAATTCCATGGCACTTACTTTTTGGCTCCTCGTGATGTGGCAAAGGAGGTTCAAGATCCAAGTCGTCCTTCTCCTCTCCTTCCTCATCCACCAGGTGGGAGTGGGCGTAGTGATAGCTCAGGCCTGGGCGGTTCTTGTAACGCTTCCCACAAACTGTCAAAAAATTAAACATACATAATTTATACTGGTTATCAACAGGTTTCTCTATAATTAAGTTAAGTTTTCAATTCAGTTCTTTTTTTTAAGTTATGTATCTAATTAGTTCCTCAGCTAAGCTAAATATATGACATTTAATTTGCAGTTATTAATGATCCTAGAGAAAAGGCAAAACCATCCATCCATCCATTTTCTTC
>KN475168.1:0-36666 GCA_000787095.1 Periophthalmodon schlosseri
CACATTTTTATATAGCGCTTTCCCACCATCAAGGCACTCAACGCGATTTACCTCAAGGAACCCCTCATCCATTCACACACTACCATCAAGGCACTTAAAGAGATTTACCTCAAGGAACCACTCACCCATTCACACATACATTCATATACCAATGTACGCAGACACTGGGAGCGGGTGGGTTAAGTGTCTTGCCCAAGGACACAACAACAGCATTCATCTGTGGGAGCTGGAATCGCATCGCCAACCTGTGGGTCAGCGGATCTGATCGCTCAACCAATGATGTTTACGTCGAGAGCGGGATTCGGACCAACCTTCGGATCAGTGGGCAAACACTCTACCAACTATTATTATTATTACAAAGCCTTTGAAATGTGACATATATGGACAAGTGGGTCAGGTTATCAACAAAGGTTCTAAATTTGTACATAAAGGTCGATAAAACTATTCAACACTATATTTCTTCAGGAAATATAGTATGGTTTGAATGTTTAAAGATACAAGTGTCAGATCAAAGCTCCAGTTGCCCCTCCGCTGCAGCATGTAGGCTCTACCATAATGGCATTAACCTCATTGACCTCCAGGCCCCAGCAGTCATAACTTACACTCTCACTGGAGACACACCATCTAATGCAATGAGCTAATTACACATGGGAACCGACGAGCATTTTAGCTTAAGTAGTGGTAGTGGCAGTGTGGTTCAATATTGTAACGTAAACACAGTGACATTTTCAATATTTACACAAGAGCCACTATAGTCAACAAGGGTGTAACTTCTGCTCTAAAAACAGCTGTCCACATGAGCAGGATTTCAGCCACGTTGGACCAAAAACCACAAAAACACCAAACTGTGCCAAACCAGCTCCGGGCTTGGACTAGATCTGCGGAGGTCTGGGTTTTAGAAAGGAGTTACAACCATGTGTTCCCCTTGTGACAATACAGCTCAAATCATGAAGTCCGTTTGCCTGAAGATATTGCAAAACCGTTCTCCCCATAGTAAATTACTTCACAGTGTATTATGGTTGTCATGCTGATTTGTCATAAGTTTCCACTGCAACCCTTTCAATTGTTTTATGCTTGGAATGCTAACAAAGAACAGACTGGTTTGTCACATAATATGGATACACTTATTGCTAATTTTCCTTCTAAAATTTGTCTACAACCAATTCTGAAACTTTATTATTTTGTCACGGTAGTCTGTGTAATCCCTCAGTCATCCAGGTCTGAGCCATAGTAAAAGCCAAAAGTAACCTGGACAAAAAGTTGCAGGAGTGAAGATGTTTTGCTGCTCATCCAAGCTGCTTCTTCAGTTCCGTGTCACGCTAGTTATTAATACAATTTTCTATATTCTAAATTGTAATTAAATTCACAATTTTAGTTGGGCAGAGTATTCAAATTTCCTCAAACAAGTGTGAATGGAATCAATCATTACTCCAGATACAGGTCTATTTGGACAGAAACGTTCAGAATGGATGGATTGGACTGTTGCCATAGCAATTAACAATTCAAAACGCAACATAACACGAAGCCGAAAGCCATGAATTCTTGAATTTTCAATTGCACTGAATGTGCAACAACCAAAATAAACCTGATTGTCTCTGTGAGTGTAGCACTAAGTAGGATTAGACAGAAGAACTGGAGCCGTGTACTGTACTATGTGTCGGGGGGGCGCGTCTATTCATGGGTTTCAGGCAAATGATTCCTTCCTGAATGATTTTGTGAGGACCTTTGCCCATTGAAAAGATATAACATTCTCGTTTGAATTGTGATATTGCTATAACAACAGAGGACTGTCGCCATGCCAAATTCCTTCAAATTAGGAAAGAATCTTTATGCCTGAAGCCCATGAGTAGCCGTATCACCCTTGCATTGGCTGCAGTATAGGCTCACTGTCTGGAATCCTGTGCTGAGAAATCACTTGGCAAAAAATAAATAAATAAAAAAAAGAAAAAAGCATGTATTTCTTGAGTGGTGTGCGTAGGAGAGAGAGGAGCAGCCCGATGTATGTCAAACTCCCACGCAGTCTGCCTTGGGAGAGGATCAGACGCACGGTGCCAAAATGTTTGTCTGATTCGAAATAAAAAGACAGATTTTCAAGCCAGAAGTGTGCAGGGGCGTATCAATTTGACAGACATTAGAGATCCACTCCTACCCTGCATTTAAATAGACCGCTGACGTGGTAGGCGTAGTGGAGTGGTTTTGCTGCCATCACCATGTGTGCTCGGGGTCCCAGACGTGATCAAAATATGTGAAGGGTTTATGAATACGAGGATAATACTCCAGCTAGGTACTCCTGAATGCCATCCACTGTTCTTCCCCAGCCATTAATCCACAGCATTATTTCATCTTTCTGTTACAGGTGACATTTTGAGGACATTTTATCATTCACCATTGGGCAGCATGGTAGCACAGCAGTTGGCGCTCTCACCTCACAGCCATAAGGTCCTGGGTTTGCCTCCCGGGTGATATGAGGTCTTCCTGTGTACTTTCCTCTGCGTGCTTTGGTTTCTCCTTGGCAAAGCAAGGCAAGTTTATTTGTATAGCTCAAAGTAATTCAAAGTAAATAATCATAAAATTCACATTAAAAGAGAAGAATAAAAATCTTTCAGTCATGTGCACAGCTAAACAGAACTGTTTTGAGCCTGGATTGAAACATTGTCAAAGTAGAGGCCTTTCTCAAATCTTCAGGAAGACCAAGTTTTAGTTGCATAAAACTGAAACATAAAAATCCCCATGTTTAGTCCTGACTCTGGGCACCAGCAGGAGGCCGGTCCCTGAAGTCCTCAGAGTGTGAGATGGTTCATATGGCACTACATGTCGGAGATGTACTTTGGTGCTGGGCCATGGAGAGACTTGTACAAGCAGAGATGCTTTAAAGTCTCTTCTCTGAGCCACAGGAGCCAGTGCAGAGACTCGAACACAGGACTTATGTGCTCGTACTTCCTGGTTCTAGTCAGGACTCGAGCAGAGTTCTGGATGCACTGCAGTTGTCTTACCGCTCATCCTGCCCTTATCACTAACAACATGCACAATAGACTTCCTCTGGGGCTAGGATTCCCCTGAGAAGGAGATTCCAAAGTGGGATTCAGGGACTTTCCTGGTCAAATTAGTAAATAAATGAACATTCAAAAGATATATTTAATTTTTAATTGTTAATTTCTACGACAACGAAGCTAGTTTTCCATCACTCTGAGACCCAAGAGACCACCATAACCATGTTCATTGGCTGATTCTACCATTCTTGACCATATTACCTGGAAGCAACATCACATCACAAATATTGAGAAAAGCTTTTTTGGATTCATACAATTTTAATCATTCTCCTCGAGCCGATTTATGACAAGATGCAAATTTTCTTGGACTTTCATCAATGAAACCCCAACCCAGTCCTCATAAGCATTCTGTCCAGCCTCAGCCTCGTGCCTCTGTGTGTCTGCGTGTCTGTGTGTGCTTCTCCAAACTGCTGTCCATTCCTCTATCAGTGGCAGCAGCTCGTGGTCATTCAATCCGTCATGCTGAAGATTTATTCGACTGCCCTGTGTTTGATGGCTTTATAAAGGCAGATGAAAGTGGTGTGGACTGCTCAAACAGAGAGACAGGAGTTAGAACAAGAAATGGAATAAAAGAACAGGGGAGGAGCTATTCACGCTGTGTCATTACCCGAGTGCTGCGTTTCATCTGCCACTAATGAAAATGGACAATTACTTAGGTGGGTTTGGTAATCCCACGGCAGAAATGAATTAATAATAAGAAAATATGTTTTACAAAATCAGTACGGCTGGCATGAAAAGTATTCAGAGGGTAAGTCCAGGTCAGACTGTATAAAGAAGTGGACTAAGGGTTTGTGACGTCACCTATAGAGTTCGGCTCCAGTCAAATGAAGCTCATGGAGGCTAGCGGCTATGTGGAGAATTCGGAGCAGAGTTTTTGAATTCCAACCGCGAGTTGGCAACCAAAGAGTCAATCCGGAGCGAGGCTGTTGAAAGTAACGTCCCTTCCCGCCCACATCACTATTTAGCAGGGAGCAGGCGCTTAGCAACGCTGTCAGTCAAAGTTGTTGCTAGCGCTAGCAGGAGTAATCTCAGGGAAGGAAGTCCCCTGATTTGTCTGCTATTAATGTTCATATCTTATTTTACGGACACAATAGTGAAAAAAAACCAAGATAATTTAGAGCGATTTAATACGAACATTTTAAGACCAAAATGGAGCCAGAAACACGCCCATGATCACTCCCACTTTGGAACGTGACGGCTAGCATGTTAGCTATGTCCATTAATTTGGAACGTGATGGCTAGCATGTTAGCTATGTCCATTTATATATACAGACTATGGTCCAGATTGACCCCACATTTACACATACACTGCTCCCTCCCCAATAAGGGAAGGAGGAGCAGATGGAAGTCTGTATTACATAGTTCAGAGGAAAAAGTGCAAATGAATCTAAAAAAAAAACAGGTAAACTACCAACAAATGTGTCAAATATTGTGATGTTGGGATAAGTAAATTTAGGATGAAGAAATTTGTATGTATTGGTATGGGTCATGGGGGAGGACTAAAGTGGAAAGTGGTAAAAAGAATGTTGCCGGTTAGATCCCAGTTCCGTCCAGTGCGTTCTAATCCCTCAATGTGTTACCTTAAACAGCAAGATGAATTCCTGCATCTGCGTTTGGGCTTGAGTCACTCGATGACCGGTCCAATCACAGGGCAGAATTGTGGTTTGGGTGAAAGCCAAAGGTGATGTGCACACACACAGAAAAAAAAAAAAAAAAAATCACAATTTGGTTTATGAAAAAGATGCAGAAGGAAACATTTTAATGTATAACTTGCAGTGAAGTTAAAAAGATCAGTATCCACCCAATGCCATATCACTGATTAAAAGGCTCCAGTACTTGTATAAGCAGCTGTTGAGGTCAAAATAAGTCTGTGTACAACCGTCATGTAATTAAAAGTAAAGTATTTTATAGACCAAGAATTAAGAAGTGCGCGGTCAGCATGCTAGTTGTTGTTGTTGGCTTTACCGTGATGGCAAAACTTCGCTCTGTTCTCTGAAAGTCGTGAATGTCACTGATAAACTCATTGCTGTGAATAATTAGAATGCTCTGAATCATAACGCAAGTCGGGAATAAGTTCTGTTTTTCACATTTTAAGAATCAAAAATCAGGTACGCCGCCTTCAAGATGTGTTTTTTTTTCACAATTAATAACTGTTCTCACTGATTTGATTTCTGTCAGTAGAAAGCGCTCAAAGATTTTTTTTTTTTGTTGTTGTATTGGCCACTTTTTTTTTTACCTCATCAAATTCTGTATCGTGAACGCAACCTTTTTATGACTTCTATCAAATAGCTTTATTGATCGCGGTGTTAATGTCCTGCTCTTACTGAAATATCGGAGCATGTGGACATTGGGATTATTTATGTCTAAAACTGTCAGGGGTCGTGTGTGCCCCCACTGTGGAATGTTGTTACCTAGCAACAAACGCACTGCCCCCTCTGCACTGGCCAGGGTTAACTTTTAATACTGGCTTAGATCCTGCAAAGAAATGCCACTAAATGCATTTGATTCACACAACAGTAATTCCCCATATCCAATGTAATGCTGTTTCACACGTTTATTGTCACTCACTAATCAATGGACCCCATCTATGCCTGCCCCTTATACATCATGGTCTGCCTCTATGGACTCCTTTCTTTCAGTTCTAACCAGCTATTTCAACCAATAACTACGTTCACTATTCCTTCTGTGTACATGTCCAAACCATCGCAATCTGGACATATCTGAATTTATCTCCAAAAATCTTAAGCACTAAGCTTGTCCTTGAAATATATTCCGTTTTGAGAAGCAAAACAGCCAAAAGCCCTTATTCCCATCCCAGTTCTAATGCGGGTAGCCCTTAGACTTATACAATCATGTGATCTTGTATTAAATGTTCCCGTATCTTTGATTACCAAGCAAGTGAGATATTCCGGCAGTCTATGAAGTAGTCCCTTATAAATAAACTTCATAAAGTGTTGTTCTCTTCTAACAGATAGCCATGGCCAACCTACTTTTTCATAGAGTGCACTGTGATGGGTTTTAAATTCATCACCTGTAATGAAACGAACTTGCTACCTTCACTTCTTCTTCCTGTCTTTTTCCTTAACTATAAATTCTTCAGTAGTGTTTTTTTTTGTTGTTTTTTTTTATTGTTTTCTCCTCGCTAATAATGTTTAGTAAGTTCACAAGGACTAGCTAGAGCAAGACTGACTAACCCAAACCATGTTTAATACTGGATTACAGCAAGTCTCAAGTAAAACTTTTAAAACAGAGGTGTAGTTTAAATGAAATTACATGTAATCACTGTGAAATAAATAAAGATTAAAACTGCAGTCTGAGAATCACTGATTTACACATTGCTGTTATTACATGCAGAATGTAAAATGTGCACTTTTTTTTCTCAAGGAGAGCCCAAATTGCAGGTCAGATCTGTGGAGAGGCGGCCCCACTCACATTAAGAATGCATGTTTTTCAAGGTAAGTTTAAACAATAAAAATTCTAATAGGATCAGTTTATTTTCGTACTGTGGAACATTCCAGGCAAACCAACACTATCTCCATGGAGACGAGCAGGCCTATCAGAAAAGCCATCCAGTCCATGTCTGCTGCCCTGTGCGCTGGTTGGATTTGTACATTTGTCTCACGGCGCTGTAAAGCCTTTCACTTCCCATTCAAGCGGCCTCTCCAAATGTTTCAGTGAAGTGGGCCATCTTCTTCATCTCCTGAAAGGGTTTTGTGTTTGTGGCCACGAGGCATTGCACCCCTGTGTGGTTTTGGCTGCACCTTTTTGGAAAATGTTCAAACAATTTCAACATATCTGTCTCCAAAGAATGGCTTGAAATTGGTGCTTTTGGATTAATTGTATTTTGGTGAGGGGATTGCTGTAGTTCAAAATCATCCAAATTACACAGCAAAAAATTATATCAGTAGATAAAGATGTAACCATAGAGATGCTACAATGTTCAACAGTATGGCATTAAACCTATGGAGACAAAGCAGGTCAAGTAGGTGGAGAGATGCCCCAAACCATCCAAGAATGCATGTATTTTGTGCCAATAAAAACATTTGAATAAATACAAGATGGATAAGTTTCATGCCATACTGTGGAATATATGCAAAGCAATCTCCATATAGACAAGCAGGCACCTGAAAAGTTACATAGGGCACCTTTAAATTAGTCACTTGGTGATGTTAAGCTACATTTGGTGGATTCAAATCAGCAATGTGTCAGAGTGTTTTGCCCAATAACACCTGTGGGGATATTGGACGCTCCACTTTTTTCCACATATTTTTGATTTTTAAATTTCCGAAAATCACATATGTTTGAAAGTTCACTTGAAAGTTCAAAATGGGGATCAAAAGTGTGACAGCTGAAGTTTCCATTTCTGTTAGCCGGACCGTTCTGTGATTATGGAGCAATCATGTGTTAAGTGCTTGGACCAATGTGTCTCCAACTTCCACATCTGCTCAGGAAACTCTGATTCTTCAATGAAAAATAAAAACTCTTCAAAATAAATGGCATCCCAAAGACCGTCATCAGACACTATTCAAAACGCCGGGAGCATGATCCTGGCCCATCGGCTTTGCAGTGGGTCATAGGACAAACATGTTCAAGTAGCTTCCAGAACATTACATTTTTTTTAAATTAAACTATCTTTGCAATGATAACTATTTGCAATTTCTCTAACAAGTATTACAAATAAAAATGCTATGGTCTGTGAGCCTTAAAAAATGAAAGAAGACTAAAATATTAACTAGCATAAGAACTACAAGCATTTCAGTATAGGCTTATATGGTTGTTGTTGTCGTCTTTGCCACTGGGTTAGTATGTTTGACATCATGGAGACTGATATTGCCTGAAATTGCATTTTTGTGCTGTACTGAGGGCACTCACTGCCAGCCCAGTCTTGTTATCTTGGCCTACGTCATCGGAGGTTTAATAATCCCTACAATGGAAGCATAACCAGACTGGCCTGGACTGGAATGGAAAGATGCTGTGCTCCATACAGAGGATATTGTTGCATTTTGAAGCTCAGAATTTCTATTTGACTTGATTAACCTTATACAGCCCTGAAAATACTCCTGATTTATTTTTTCCTATATATTTAAGGATATCTTCACACTTCACAATCAAAATTGGAACTAAACCCAGAACTAATCCTGCAGGAGTTAATGAGGTTGAGAACTAGATCCAACCACGTCTAACTCAGGACTAAACTGGGCTCAAACAGGACTGAACCAGGACACAAAGTATGAACGTGCCCTTACAATGTCCCTCAGTTATGAACTTGTAAATCTTAGAATGACTAACTTTTCACAGGCAGGAAATGTGTTTATGTTGCATTGTTGATGCTTCACAAGCCTAATTCACAATAGTTTTCCATCAGCTGCCACTACGAGCGCAGATAAATCTCGCCAAAGTCCTGTCTCATAAGCAGACAGCACAGTACAGGTAGACAAATGACCAAGACAAATGACTATGGGGTATATTTGAAGTGTTTATCTGTCTTGCCTGATCCAATACTGCCACATCGTTTTCCATAATAGTAAAAATGTCCTACATAGAACTTAAAGTGGAACTGGAACTGGAACTGGATACATATTTTTGCCACCAAACTGTGTATATGATGTTTGAATAGCATTGTCTACTGTTCCTAGTCCTTTATTTGTCAGTTTTATTGCAAACTAAGTAAATTTGCAGCTTTGTGGCAGAAAATGTACAAAAATGGCTGTATTCTGGCCTCAATGGCCACTGCAATTTCAAGTACTATGTGACATCACACAGGACTTACCTGATTGAAACCAGGTGATTCTGATTACAAACACATGCCTGCAGGGGCGGAGTTTGAAGTGTGGATACCTGTTAGACCAATCACACTGTTCCTCATATGTCCAGACCCCGCCCCTTCTGCCCCTCACTCTTTTCTTTTGTCCTCCAGGCACTGCCCAGTTTAGCTGTTCTATTTGAAATGTGGTTTTTAAGGATTGTGGGATTCAAGGGCTTATTGTCATTGTCACAAATAACAACGAAATTGCTTTTAGAGCATTAAACAGTAGCAGGGCTATAGTGCAAGAGAATATTAGTGCAATTCATAAAGGGTTTTTCTTTCTTTTTTTTTTCAAGGATTTGGGCAGAGTTTATGTGTTTAGTCCCACTTTAAAACAAAATAATTTTTCATTGTAATATTGAAGCCTCTGTCTAGCTTATTCAAGTGGTCACTTAGCTGCATGCAGTGCTGATATGGAGAACAGTACTAAGAAACACCATCTGTCCCGTCATGTTAAAGGCTTGTGTCTAAAATTTAAAACTGCCAATTAGCGCTTTGTGTTGCTAAACTTCACAGCATGGGGTTAGGACACAAAGTTTACTCTTCTCTTAAGTTTAACCTGTGCTCAGTTTTTGCAATTTTTTTTTTTTTCATTGCTTGCTGTTTGAATTTCTATAAAAACAAACCTGTTGGGGCAATAACAAAATTACAAAAAGTTCCTAAATAAAGATGATGTTGTCCTGATGGCTTCATCGAACCAGGACCTGCAACACACACCGGGGCGGTTTGTAGCTGAGTGTGATTCATCTGGGAAAATCAGCTTCTCCAAATCCAAGGCCATGGTTCTCGACCGGAAAAAGGTGGCTTGCCTTGGCTCCAGGTGGGTGGGGAGTCCCTGCCTCAAGTGAAGGAGGTCAAGTATCTTGGGGTCTTGTTCACGTGTGAGGGAAGGCTGGCGCGTGAGATTGACAGGCGGATCAGTGCAGCGTTTGCAGTGATGCGGTCGCTGTGTTGTGCTGTTGTGGTAAAGAAGGAGCTGAGTCAAAAGCTAGAGGTCTTGATTTACCGGGCAATCTACATCTCCTACCCTCACCTATGGTCATGAGCTTTGGATACAAGCGGTTGGAATAAGTTTCCTTGGCTGGGCGCTCCCTTAGAGATAGGGTGAGGAACTCAGTCACACAGGAGGAGTTCAAGGTAGAGCAGTTGCTCCTCCATGTGGAAAGGAGCCAGCTGAGGTGGCTCAGGCATCTGTTCCGGATGCCTCTTGGATGTCCCACCGGAAGCAGGCCCTGGGGAAGACGCAGGACATGCTGGAGGGACTCCAACACCTTGGGGTCTCACCGGAGGAGCTGGAGGAAGTGTCTGGGGTGGGGGAGTCTGGGAGTCCCTGCTCAGACTGCTGCCCCCGCGACCCAGCCCTAGATAAGTGGAAGAATGGATGGATGGGTTCCTTAGTAAGGCATTAAATGAATGAATCTAGCATATATTTCATTCCTGGTCTTTTTATTGTTCAAAAAAAAAAACCTTTTTACAATGACTTGGCCTGGTGGTGTAAGTAAGTTTAATGTGGAACATTCTTGGGACATTTGCGTAACATTCTTGTAAGTAACAACAACTCTATGGAGACAAGCAGAGTGGTTAGCTCTCTTCTCATGGTTCATGGTTTGGTCCTGAGGCCAGCCATGTAAATTTCTGCATGTTAATTCTCATTATGGGAAACTACTAAAGTATTACCATACGATATACTATGGGAATTCTGATTTCCACCTTGCTTAATGTAATATGTGTAGTAATTAATTTGCCTGTATGATTTTTGTACCTCTAAGAAACCGCTGTAGACTATGTAGTTCCTCTGTTGGTGGTTTTACCCTGTCACATTTAAATATAGCCCAATTTAAACCCATGAAAAATGCATGTGAGAAGTCAGCCGGGGGAATGAAACTTTGATGTGCGTGCCTTCATATGCAGATATAGGGCTATGGTGTGGGCTTGTGCGTAAGACGGCTGTATGCTGTTACACAAGGCTGACGTGCAACTCACAAGGAGGAGTTTGAAGGGCAACACAAACAGTTTACACACACACTCACACACACATATACACACAACCTCCCTAAGCCTTTCTTCTACAGTTCGATGAGTCATCCCACCCAGGGACAACCAAGTGGTGGGGAGAGAGAGAGGAGAGAGACGAGAGGAAGAGAGGGAGAGAGACAGAGAGAGACAGAGAGATGCTCAGTCTACATATATGTCATCAACTATTTTCCTCACTGACCTTTCATTGCAATGCTATGCTAATCGGATTGTAAAAGTTACTCTCAACTGTGAATTGGTTATGTGCCGTGGTGTGACATTTAAAAAGTACACGTAATGGACAGTAGGGGGAGTAGTGGATAGCGTGCCATAAAACATTACGACTGAAAACGAATGATACTCAACAACTGACCAAACAGCAGGTCAAGGCAAGTACGATACAGATTCCAGTCTAAGTTCAGGCCTCTTTAAGATCTGGTCCTGTTTCATGTCCTCTGCATTTGACCCATCCTACAATGACACCGGGGCAACCTGTCCGCCGTGCTGCACCGAGGGAACCATCTCCAGATCTTGAACTAGGCTTCGTGGGAACAACCTTAGCTGGATGATTCTACTTATGGGGCCTAGGTTGATGGCGGAAACCAGAGCACCCACAGGAAACCCACCCAGACACTGATTTTGTGAACAGAAACTGTCTCTCATCTCTGAAACCTGCTGATTGGCCATCTTTGCGACTCCACTTCTTTACTGTTGGTACAAGCGAAGCCACAAACTTCCTGGCCTGTGTATTAGCCACTTCTCCCCAGTCCCACCGCGCGGCTGCATCCAAATCCTCTCTCTCTCATGTCTTTATCTGAGGCGCGAGTATTTGAGGAGTCCTGAGGATCCGGGCTGTTGTCATGAGTGGTTATTATTCTCTTCTGAAGGAGGCAGTGTAGAGCTAGAGGATAAGGCTGGAGTGGGGTGAATATAACGGTATTGTATTTGTGGAGTAGGCTGTTGGTACTGCTGACTGCTGCAAAGAACACAGCTTTTGAACAGTCAGGTCCCACGTGCCCACAGAACGTCACCTGACCAACTGCGAGCTATCCATCATATTGACAGGAAAGGTGTGGGCAAAAATGAATGCAGTTTTCTCATAATAAGTAACATTAAGTATCCCATTCTGCTCTTTTGTCAGTCCATGGACCTGGTTTAATTCTGGTTTAAAGTTTAAAGCAGACTTATTATGCAAAATCGACTTTTCAGAGCTTTTAACCATGTTATAGTTGTTTCTCCTTCTCATTTACCCTCTCGGAGTTGATTTTGGAGTGATTCGTGCATGTTTGAGCAGTCTTTAATCGCTTATTTTCAAGACGCCATATTGCCGATCAATTCCCGTTTTCAACACAATCGGCACACGCCCACTGCTCTGTACTTACTTCGTTCTTCAGTTTTATTTTCTTAATCGATGATACACATAGGATTCGGCAGCGTTGCATAGTCATTATGGTACAAATGAAAAAAAATCTGATACTCGTTAGTGTGATCTGCAGCTATTCATAGGAGGAGCCGACAGCTACACGACTCTTTGTTGTGAGGATGTTTACGGCGACATCAGCTCCCATTGGGCACCAGAGTTTTCTGCGGACTTGTTTCTTTTATTAGTCGTTTTAGCTGCGTATTGCAATTTAAAATGTGCAAATTATAACGTAATGGTCCACGGGTGTAATAGATTATAGCTATATAACAGACACAAGCACAATAGGTCTTTTTTATAGGACACATATGTGAAATGGACTGTGCAGAGCGTTTAACAATGGTATAATTGTTTTGCCCCTTCAAAAACCTGGAGTTATATTTTGCTTTTCTCACACCTGTTTCATTAATTGTGTTTACAAGGTCGTCTTGCTTTGAGCCTCAAAAATCCCTCTGTGTCAATTTTCCCCAGATTGTGACGTCAAAGGTAGAAATCCTGCGTTTTAAGTCCATAAGCAATTGCCAGACTTGTTCTGAGCATTTCTGCCATCAAATCGCGGTCGAGTTGCTTGAATGGGTAGCTTTTTTTCATGGTTAATTCCCACTGCTACCAATAGTTGCGAAGACCAAATCCCAGTATAGGGAGCACATCTGATAGAATAGAGTGTTTTATATACATAGGCATTATTTTAAGTTCTAAAACATGAAATCCCAAAGCAAAGGGATTCGACGCTTGTGTAAAGGCCAGTAGCAATATAATTAATGCATAATACGCATCCTTTAAACTTGCTAAAACCCCGCAAGAATCCTGTAAACAGTCTTGTTCCTATAGTTTTGCCTCTGTCTCTTAAACACTCATGCATTTCATACCAGGTTCTAAGTGGCTAACTTTATCTCTTAAAGAAACTATTAGTCGGTCATTTGAGTATGAATATTTGCTCTTCTTTTTTCAAATAATTTAGTCCTTTGATTAGTTCTATTTTAAGTGTATCTTAGCTAACTATCTGGTGCTTGGGTGCAATAAAGTTTCTGATGTGGGACTTGAAGGAAAAAGTTTATAAGTTTAAAAATCACTGATGCAGATATATTTCAAATCTGCAGAAGGTCAGATCTCCAGGGAGTGTCTACAGATATAAGAGTGTATATGTAACGAGAGCAAAACAGAGAGAGAGAGAGTGATATGGATATAAGTGAATGGGGAGAGAAAATATGATGATGATTATTCTTAGTTGACTGGAAAATAGTCTATAGTCTAGAATCTACATAATAAACGTGTGGAGTCAGATTTTTTTATTCAAACTTGAAAAGACCCAAAGTCCTCTTCTAGATCAAAATTTCTTTCGACCTTACAGTAATTAGGATCTTGCTTGAATTCTCAATAGTGTTATCACAATAGTAACTTTGATATCTGTGTAATTCCTCAGTCTTCCAGGTATGATCTGTATTAAAAGAAAAAATCAATTCTGTCAACTGGACAAAAGGTTGTAGGAGTGAAGACATTTCACAGCAAATCTAAGCCGCTTCTTCAGTTCTGGTCAGATCGCTGGTGGACACTGCCTTATATCTATCTGAAGGGAGGAGCTAACTACACTGAAACTAACACACCTGAGTCATATTTTGCATATCCAGGCCCCTGACGGGTGCTTTCACATCAAAATAAATTATCTAAACCCTCATTTCTGAAAAAATCCAAGTAAAAATTGTCTATTTAACTCCCCTCTCAAACTATTTCTTTTCTTTGGCTATCTTCAAAGTTGTGGTTAGTGGCTTTGAGATGAAGAGGCACAGCAGATTGGAGTCCCGAGCTGCTCTTGTGACAGTGTTGGTACATTCTCTTACGGTGTGGCTGTTTTGTTTCTCCAATGTAAAGCTCATTGCAGTCTTCACTACGCTGAATGGAGTAACTACTAACTTCTAAATTTGATACTTGATTTTGATACTAGGCAGGCCCAGGTGCAGATCAAATTGACTGAGGGTGATTTGAGTTTCAAACGAGGGCAAACGTAATACGCTTCCATCAAGTGGCATTATTTTAGGCACCTGAAATGAGGCTGAAAACATTTTTAACTGAGGTTGCAATGCACCCTTTTGCACCCCTGTAGACTCGGGCCTGATACTAAGGGAACAGGCTCAGTACTTTTAATAAAACACTGACTAACACTGTTGTCTTTTTGTGGTCTACTGATAAAGATCAATGCCATCCTAAAACATTTCAGGAAAAGTTTAAGTTTGCGCAATTTACATGATTTTTATATTTTCAGTTCGCATCTTGATACTGATACTGATATTGACAATTTTCTTTCTTAAAGGCCCATATTACTCTATTTTCTGCTCTATGTTATAATGTTCTTTCCTCACTAAAAACATGCCTGGAGTTGTGTTTTGTTTCATTCACACATGTTTAACACACAAACCCTGCATATTTAGGCTGAGTTCGTCTCCTGGAGTTGGTTTTGTTTCATTCACACATGTTTAACACACAAACCCTGCATATTTAGGCTGAGTTCGTCTCTCAAACAGAAAACACTCTGCTCCACCTTGTGATGTCGTGTGGTAATACAGGAAGTGGAATACTGTCTTTTTAAAGTCCACACACCTTCACTAGAATCATGTGGGTGATTTCAGCCCTGGAATTGCCATTCTCTACTGAACTAAAAGTAAAAATGTAGCTGTTAAGTTGAAAACTACCACTTCATGACATCATAAGGTAGAACAGAGCATTTTTACCTTGGCGATGCAGACTGACTAATAATGCAGGATTAGTCAAACATGTGCGAATGAAACAAAACACAAGTCCAGCTATGTTTTTGATGAGGTAACAGCATTATAATAGGACTTAAAGCTCTCAAGAGTTAATTTTGTGTAATATATGACGTTTAACCATATACTATCTATAAATAGGTTATAGGTTATATAGAGGTAGTTCTCTCACCTATTCTCCTTTTAACTTTTACTTAAGTAATTCATCTAAATTTTAGCCGAAACAGCATTAAATGTAATAGAGTATAGCAGTGTATTAGCTGTAAATAATCTCTTAAATACTGATCTCTAAGTAAATGGCCCTTAGCTGTGGCCTATATTAGCTAAATAGATTTATGCGCTCAAAGATCAGTGCCTTATCAGTGTGTACGGCGTGGCACCTTGCAATTTTATGTGCAGAATGACCATATTTCAACTTTATGCTTTGCGCTTTTGGTCATTTTTAAGCACTTTTCATTTTGCCCCCTCTGGAAAGGCAGCAGGAGTCAAGGTGCTGGTAGATTGCCTCTGATAGGGGGGAAGCGCAGGTGTGGGTTTGTGTGTGAGTTTTGGTCTCCACGGCGACACTTCCAAAATAATGCCAAAAAGTATGAAACAAGTCGGGACAAGAACTCACGGTGGGCTGAGAAATTCAAAACCTGTTTTAAATTAAACTGGAAGTGGTGTTAATTATTGCGAGAGCCTGCTGAGCCCCGAGACGAAAATAAATCAAAGACTTTCTGCATTATTTGTCACAACTTACTTTTAAACGGATCATTTATTGCGCCATAAAACCTATAAATTTGTTCCATTACGATGAGCAGAGGGGGAACAATATGAGAATATACGAGAGAGCGTTTCAGGTGGTAGAGATCCTGTAACTGGAGGGATGAGCCCCGCTCTAACCAGTTCACTGTCGCGTGTCATTGAGCAAGACACTTAATCTGACTTGACTGTGTGAATAGAAGCAGATGATTGGCGATGTCAGAGAGGCTGTTGGCGGAGGTTGGCTGTTAAGTTTCTGTCAGCCCTGGGGCAGCTGTGGCTTGTAAGTGTAGCTTCCATCATCAAGAGAAGAAGAAATTATGAACTAGTACATAACCGCTTAATCTACGTTCCTGCCCTCACTAATGGTCATGAGCTTTGGGTAATGACCGAAAAGACAAGATGGGTTGGGAGCAGGGATGGGATGGCTGGGTGCTCGTTTAGAGATAGGGCGAGAAGCTCAGTCACAAGGGAGGAGCTCGGAGTAAAGCTGCTGCTCCTCCACGTCGAGAGGAGCCAACTGAGGTGACTCGAGCATCTGTTCCGGAGTCCCACCGAAGGAGCTGGAGGAAGTGTCTGGGGTGGGGGGAAGTCTGAGAGACCCTGCTTAGACTGCTGCTCCCGCGACCCAGCCCTGCTTAAGAGGAAGAAAATGGATGGATGGACGGATGGATGCATAAGCTTGTAAAGTGCAATATATAACCACAGATCTGAGACTGCATTTGGCCAGCTTTAAACGTGAGACACAAATGGCAAATGGAATTCTGGGTAGCTGTGGCTAGCTCATGTTTCTCCCCTTGGGTTTGTTTCCTCTGGGTACTCCGGTTTCCCCCATTAACCCAAAACATGCACAAGGTAATATCCTCCAGCTAAGGTAGTCCTTACCAAACCTAGTGGCCACTACCTGCTCCTAAGAGGCTGCTGAAGGATGGGGCAAATGCAGGGGACAAATTTCCACCCAGGGACAATAGTAATAGTGAATCTTAACCTTCATTCACATTACTTTAAAGGGCCCATAGTACTTTATGTTCTGATCTATGTTATAATGTTGTTTCCTCATCACAAACATACTCTCAGTTGTGTTTTGTATCATTCACATGTTTAACACACAAACTCTGCATATTTAGGTTGAGTTCTCCTCTCAGACGGAAAACGCTCTGTTCCACATTGTGATGTCATCTGTTAATACAGGAAGTGCTCCACTGTATTTTTAAACTCCATGCTCCTTCACTAGAATCATTTGGAATATTTCAGCCCTGGATTTGCCAAACTCTACTGAACAAAAGGTAAAAGGTAGGAATTAACTTGAAAACTACCGCTTCACACCGAGCATTTTGAGCTTTGGGGATGTAGACTGACTATTAATAAAGGGTTACTCAGACATGTGTGAATGAAACAACACACACAACTCCAGGTATGTTTTTTGAGGAGGTAACAGCATTATAACATGGCTTTGATTTAACGAGAGTCAGTTTTGTGTATTATAGGACATTTAACAGATGATTATGCTTCAAGGTTCTTGTGACTGTTTTTTCTTATTCTTTTATTTTAACCAAAAATATCTGCCACAATAAGGACTACTCATAATTATTACTCATTTTGCAGTGTTTTACCAGATTAAGTCTACACACGTGACAGGGATACAGTTTGCTCTCTGCTGTGGAGGAAGGGCCCATGGAGGAGGAGGTCTGTCTGTATAGTGAATATTACTGACCTAAAAACCCATTGACATTATTGTATCTTAATAATACATGTGGCCACGGGCAAAATATATGAACACTATTGCTGTTTTCAGATGACATCACAACATTCCCCTTTACTTCAGCTGATATAAGAGGCAAAATGAACATGGGTAACCTGAAGTTTAGTGTGGTTATATAAAAATAGTGGGATAGAAAAAAAAATTACATTACATTGGTGGATTTTTATTTTGAAGATATTGTATTATTGACAAAGCGAACTGGCCCCCATCTGATCTTGCGTAACATCGTATTCTAAAACCTCAAAATGAACAATACCTGACACTGGCTATGTTTACATTCGCACCAAAGTCCGATCACGAGGCGACAGTAGCTCAGCGTTTGCCCACTGATCCGAAGGTTGGCGGTTCGAATCCCGTCCTCGACATAAACGTCACTGGTAGAGCGGTCAGATCCAGGTAGAGCGGTCAGATGGCGCGATTCCGGCTCTCATAAATGAACGCTGTAGTTGTGTCGTTGGGCAAGACACCTCACCCCCACACACACCCCGTACACTGGTGTATGAATGTGTGTGTGAATGGGTGAGTGGTTCCTTAATGTAAAGCTTGTAAAGTGCCTTGAAAAGTGCTATATAAACATTTTTCAGTTGGCAAATCATCAGGTTTTCACAGTGCAAAAAAGACAATCTAATGTGGCAAAGACAAAAAAGAGAAAATGTCAAAGATTGAAATATTTATATTAATGTAAAATTCATTGTATTTTGTCTTATTGATACAACCGTTACTCTAAAAGTCCATTGATAACTGACACATGTCACTAGATGTTTCTGATGAGCATATTTCTCATGTGTAGGTTAAAGCAGACCTATTATGCAAAATCGACTTGAGTTTCTTCCCCTTCTCATTCACCCTCTCGAAGTTGTTTTTGGAGTGATTCGTGCATGTTTTTGAGCATCTTAATCTCTTATTTTCAAGACGCCATATTGTCGATCAGTCCCCGTTTTCACTGCCACCGGCACACGCCCACTGCTCTGTACTTCGATCTTCAGTTTTATTTTTTTAATTGTTGATACCAGTAGGATTTGGCAGCGCTGCATAGTCATTTTGGTACAAATGAAGGGGCTGACTGCTACACGTTTACAGCGACGTCAGCTCCCATTGGGCACTGCAGTTTTCTAACGCGAAAGTCAGCGGAATTGATTTTTTCATTAAGTCGTTTTAGATGAATATTACACTTTAAAATTACTAATTATAACATAATGATCCACGGGTGTCATAGATTATAACTTTATAGCAGACACAAGCACAACAGGTCTTCTTTAACTCTTTAACGCACATTTAATCTAATCTCTCTAATCTAATCTGGCAACGTAACTGTACTCACTGTAGCTTTTTGTCACCTAAACTTCAACTTTTCAGTATTAAAAATGAATAACAGTCTATAATCTACCCTTTTTCTTGTTGAATGGAGGTTAAATTTCCCATGATTGTACTGAGTAAACTCCTGGCAGGGATGGACACTGCCTGCAGTGAGCACACACAGCGCTGGTGCTTAGGCCGCCGCTGGGAGCTGCCATGCCCAGAACGGGAGCCTCTTGGCGGGGGATGCTGTTAAGACACGCTGGGTCAGCCCGTCCAGCCTGGAGCCCTGTGCTTAGCTGAGGAGAGAGAGGGCTGTACTTAACCAGCCACAAGCAACTCAAGGCTTTGTGTCATAAATGAGACTGTGAAGAACAGATTTAAGAGATTTGTTCTAGTTACACTACAAAGAAAGTTAGCATATACACTTGAAATAAAACTCAGATATAGATAATATATTTCTTACTGGTTTAATATAGTTCTCATTGTAATTTCAAGCTAAATAATGTGTCATTTGATTAATTTTTTGTTAGTCTTTTAAAGTATTATTTGGTAAGAGGAACGATTATAAGCAATTTCCCTTAAGATATTCTTTAGTCCCTCCCTCACGAGGAAAACTCATCTTCTCCTTCAGTGCCGCTGGGGGAACCTGTCACGAGTTGGCTGCTTCTCCAGATCTTGAGTTTGGCTTGGCTACTGGGAAACTAACATAACAGTAATTGATTTTGAACATTTTGATGGGATGGCTCAATTTGAACATATCAATTTGGCTAATAAGAGGAATTAAAGGAAAACATCCCTTTTCAATCACAAGTTTAGTACTTGGTTCAAGGGCAGGACAGGACAAGATCAGGACAAAATGAAGTCCAAGCTCCGAGACATTTTGTGGCTATACTAGAGTGAGCAGATATCCCTGTTTACCTGGGACGTTCACAGTTTTGAGTCCTGTGTCCCATGTCCCAGCAGATTTACCCAAAACCATTGATTTGCTCACAGTTTTATATAACAAATGTTCCAGGTGTTTTTTTTTACTTATTCGATACCCACCAACAGTAAAGGGGTGAATATATAGTCATTTGTTAAGTGAATTAAATCAGACCTGTTGTGCAAAATCGACTTTTTAGAGTTTTTAATCATTTTATACTTGTTTCCTCTCACCATTTATTCACTCAAAGTTGTATTTGGAGTGATTCATGCATGTTTGAGCAGTCTTAACTGCCACAGGCACACGCCCACTGCTCTGTACTTACTTTGTTCTCCCATTTTATTTTCTTAATCCGTGATACGCATAGGATTCAGAATTTTGGTAGATGAAAAAAATGATCTTTTGCTCACTAGCTTGATCTGCAGTTATCCATCGGAAGTGCCGACTCTTTGCCGTGACATCAGCTCCCAACTTCTTTATTTTATTAAGTTGTTTTAGATGAATATTGTGATTTAAAATGTGCAATTTATAACATAATGATCCACAGGTGTCGCAGGGCAGACAGTAACACAATAGGTCTGCTTTAAGAAAGAGTTGTGAATGAGCCGAATGGGCTGTGTGCATAGTAATATCCTTAATTATGCGCTCTTTTCACAATTTTATTATTACCCCTCACCCCAACCCCAGTGTGTCTCAGTTTTTAATTTCCAAAATCTGGTCAGTCTAACCTATACCACGTTTTTTTCAATAAGACAAAAAGTCAGCTTCACTCTTGGATCTTACTTTGTCTTGAGTAAAGGAGGAGATAGTTTCTAAAAACAATAAAAGTACAATGACATAATATATGAACTATACAACAGGTTCACCTCCTCCCCTCCCTCCCTCTCTCTCTCCTCTCCTCTCTCTCTCCTCTGTCTTCTCTCCCTCTTCTGAAGTGAGCGAAATCGCTGGCTTGTCAGACTGGAGGCAGCGGCGGCGCAGACGAAAGCAGACAGTGAAAAGTGGAAAAACACACAGAAGAGATGGAAGCAGGGATCGGAAATAAAGCCGCGTTTGATTGACAGGCGATAGGTCTGCCTTTAGCCTGTCACACATGAGCGCTGACCCACCCCACTGCCCCGCTAAGACCCGGAGCAGACAGGCCGAGAAGCTGCTCCATTCACGGCATCATATCACTGACAGTCAATGTCTTGGCTCACATTTCTATCTCACAGAGCTGTGGAAAACTTTTACAGCGAATACATACTCACATGAATACTGTTTTTAATTAGTTTATGGAATAGAACTGAGGATGCGGCTTGGACGAGCGGCGAAACGTCTTCGCTCTTCACTCCTACGACTTTTTGTCCAGTTGACAGATTTGAATTTTTCTTTTACTCTTCTTATAATACAACATCGCAGCAGCAGAACCATCAGCCAACTCAGTCACTCCATCTTCTCCTGTTCAACTCCAACAGTGTGTATGTCCTGGAGGAAGATTGCCTGGAATGTACAGAATTCTTGTTTTTTGGGTTTTTTTTTTTTTTCTCAGTATTTTTTATACAGAGGGATATTAGTCTAGTTACGCCTCGAGAGCTTTGATACAGACTGACTGGGCACGTCCCTGATTGGCTAATCCACCTGTCAATCATGCCCCTCTGAATTCTGGGAGATGTACCAGTGACCAGACTCATATCTTAATATAAGTATAGGAAAAGTGTATTCTAGACTTAGGCAAAGAGGAAGATATTCCCATACAAACTAAAGCTTTACTGAGTTCTAAGTTCATCAACGTCACTCATTGATCTGCCGTACACATATATGCAATATTGTATCGCAAAGGTGTACGTATTTACACATCAGTGAATGTGAGAGTAGAGAGAACCTTTTCAGTTACTATCCAGAACCACACGCGTTGACCAAACTTTACAAAGACAAGTGGATCTGGATCCTGTCTCCCAGATTACAGAGGGTGTGACTGACAGGCGGATTAACCAATCAGAGAGACGCGTCGTCCAGTCGTGTTAAAAACAAACATGGCTGCTTACACGTAAAAAAGGAAAAAAAAAACCAAACAACAACATAGAGGTCTGAGGAACAGCGCAGATTTTTGCAGAATCAATAATCAAAGCACCAAACTCTTTTTTATCTCAGGTAAAATAAGTTAATATATTGTTCTGAATGTTGCGAGATTTTTTGAGAGGAGACACCTTCTGCATTTGAGAAACACGCGATACAAATTAGTGACTGTGGTTGGACAGTCTCAAGTTTGGACCATAGACTGTATATATAAATGGACGTAGTTAACCTGCTCGCCACCGCGTTCCAAATTGGAAGTGATCATGGGCGCCATCGACTCTGGCTCCGGTTCACTTTACATTAGAAAACTGTCGCCCCTCTCTCCGTAAATGCTGCTGTCAGGCTCGTCATTTTGGTCTTGTTCGTGTTGACCCGCTCTAGATGATCCTGGTATTTTTTATTTCGCTATTATGTTCGTAACTCGAGATGGGAACATTAATAAAAGACAAATCAGCTGCCTTCTTTCCCCGAGGCTGCTCCCGTTAGCAACAGGTTTGATTGACACCGTTGCTAAGCGCTGCCTACCAAACCAGGTCAACGGGTTCGCTCCGGATTGGCTCTTTGGTTGCTATGATACTCGCAGTCGGAATTCCAAATACGGAACTCGGCTTCAAATTCACCCCTATAACTGCTCTAGGCTCGATGAGCTTCATTTGACTGGAGCCGAACGCTATGGGTGACGTCACACTGACTCAGTCCACTTCTTTACACAGTCTATGGTTAGGACGGAGGATTTTTCACCCTCTGTTGTCCAGTTCCAGACCCTTCTGGATTCAATCAGAATGTAGAAGGGACTGGCTGGTCAAGCAACACATCCACTTCTTTACATTACAACAGACATTAATTTCACACTAGTTAACTTTACACATATCAAATTCACAAATATGTTATTTCAAGACACTAAAGCAGGTTACTATATGTGCAGATCAGATCAAATATCACCATTTCAGGATTCATTTTCTGAATTGATTGATATGCAATGAAGCGCAGAATAGAGCTAATGACATCCAACAGTTACAATTCTACAGTGTAAAACGCCAATTAGAAATGTTTTAAATGCAAGTTACAATATTTCGTAGTCTTGAACGCCCATACCGTCCAAAGCCTTATCCTATTAGCAATATTTAATCTCTTTAAACCATTCCGATCGCTGTCTCTCCGCTCCTGCTCCTCGCCATGTTTGTTGTTTGCTGATAAGATTTCACTAAAGTTTGGGAGACATCTTGGTATTCGCTTTGTCACTTTAGCTTAGCGCTCCCCTCAAGGCTGACTGCACAAGAACTCAAGGCCTCAGCGCTAATAACAGACCCACACCAGACAGCGGCAGGATCGTAAACACTCACCACTATTCTCTTTGATCCTTATCAGACAAAACACTTTCTCTGGCCGTGCTTCCATCTCCGAGCGCGGTGGAGTGAACGCCGATTTCCTCCAACTATAAATTAAAGACAAGACTTTCCCGAATGTGGGTTTGCAGCCTATTGAATCTTAGCCAAGTCTGTCAGGGCTGTTTCACAAGTGTGTAGAAAAGAGAGTGGTCTGATCTCAAAACTTTGGGATCAAGAGGAGCAAGAAACAACATCTGGATGTAGTCTGACCTAATGCTATTATGGAGGAGATGAGAGGCTGGGAGTTTTGCTGCTGCGGTGGAGATGGGGCAGTGGAGAGATTGTCAAAAGTCAAAAAATAGATGCTAACTGATATTAAAACTACTGAAACAAGACATTAATTTGAAGCAATGTCAGAATAAAATCACATGAACAGATTTCGAATGGTCTTGTCTTGATCTATATCAGAACTAGAGCATTGAATATTAAAGAAAGTACTTCTGAAAAAATATTACTCAAATAGTAGTAAAGTTATAATTACACATTTCAATCAACAGATATACGTATACGTCAATGAGTAATATTCATCCATCCATCCAAGGTAATGTAAAGGTTCTTGTCAGTTCAAAACCGGTTATAAATCTAGTTCGGTCCTGTTTCTGTTGGCCCTCGTGTTCTTTATACATCTTTCAAAAGTTGCCCGTTTCTTGTTGGATTGGACCCTCTGTGGCCTCCTAAAAAGCTCGGCTCCTGTCCTTCACTTTCGCAGACCCATAGCCATAATGATCGGATGGCTGTCTCCCATAGGCGGGCCGTTGCTATGGGTAACCTGATGACGCTCTGAGGGAGAGCCGGGAGAGCGCGGGAGGGGTGGCCATATGAGGAAGACAGGAGCTGCGCCGGAGATTGTCTGTGCACAAGCAAGAAACTCACTCTGTCGCAACGCTTTTAATTATTCCGTGAGCTTCTTTAATTAAACAAAAGCGAATGAAAAAAAAAACACCGAACAGATTTAGGTACTGACGAGGCAGTTTTGTGAATTTCGTGAACTGTGAATGCTTTTCTAAGTAGCAAAAACATGGCAAAATCGTGAATTTATTATTGTGTTGTAGATATGTTTGTAAGATAAAACAGGTTTGAAAACAGAATTCGTAGTTTAAAGTTTTGCGGAGCCATTTGACCTCATAAGGAAAATCTAATTCACCACCCAAACCAGTGCTGACAAAATAGTAACATCCCATAGGCACAGGTGTGATTTTTTTTTTTTTTTTTTTTTTGTAAAATTTGCAAATATTCTGTTTTCAAATTGTTGGTTCCACAAACTTAGTCCTTTTGACTTATTTCACATCGTTGCTTTAAGATAAGACTTTGTACGAGTTTTTGTTTCGTGCGGACAGGCCCAAGTTCGATATATTGCTGAAGTAAATATAGACGATAAACGATGATATTGCAACCAAACGATAAAGCAGAATTATGCCTCAAAAAGTTTTCTAAATGTGCAAAATTGTAAACGAAAATATGAACTGCATAAATAAATAACACAATGCAACGCTTAAGTTGTTAGTTTGTCTCTATAATGAGTCATAGAAGTTCATAATTCAACCTTCTACAGTTTAAAAATCATTGCAGAACAGAAAAATACCCAAAATTCTCACTAGAACAAAGAAAAAGTCTCCATGATAAACACTGACCCCCCCAAAAAAAATGATTGTCCCATCTGTTACGTATTGAACAATAAGTTGATATAGAATTATCATAACGCGCCTACAGAGATATTAACCATAAACCAGGTCAAAACATCTTAGTTTTTACCTAAAATTAAATGAAAGCTATTGAGCAGGCAATCAGATCTCGTGGGCATTAACAAGTAGCCCATTTCTGCTGAATCCATTTCCAGTTGGCAGAGAGGGTGTCAAAAATACTGTAGCTCCAAGTCGTAGACGTCGCCCTTCGCCGATACATAAAAATGTGATTTACGACGTGTGCGCACAGGTCAGACGGAGCAGGTTTAATGACACTAAAGTAAAACGTCCCCTGCCTCTGTACTGCATGTAATGTAATGTCTTTTTGCGTGGCTCCGGCTCTGCCCCGCTGCTGTTGCCATAGTAACCACTTGGGTACAAAACAAGTTGCTGAGGAGGGGAAAAAAGGAGGGAAGACATTGAAGCCTCGAGGATGTTAACTGGTCTCAATGAGATGATTAGACGAGTGGTGGTTGTCTGGGTTATTTTTTTAATAAGAGATTCAGTAAGTGAGAGATTGTTAGCGCTGCAGATGCCATCAATCAGTTTGAGCATGCGATGGAAGTGCCATGCATCAGAGCTGTACGCTATTGTAATAAATACGTGGGATTTTATGGACAAAACTGCATCTTTATAGTGTTTTTTTTTGCTTGCAGTTTGTAGCATATACTCGCCAGCGCATACACGAGGACGTACTTTGCGTTTGACCCATCCTTCAATGCCGTAGGCGCAATTTGTTAGGAGGTGAGGGTGACCATAGCGCCCAGATCTCGGTCAGGAGTACCTAGCTGGAGGATTAGCCGTTTTGTGCATGCCGTACCCACGTTGATACGAGACGCGGGAAAAACTGCTGCATCCTAGACTTAAAAGGATTCAACAAAATTAGAACATTACTGAGGTCTGCTGCTAAAATGCAAATCAGCGTGGAAATAGATTTAGAAAAACAGGAAAATATTGTGTGTGGGCAAATTCTACCTAATTATTTTCTTTTGCAAGCCAAATCTAAAAATACATAATTTGCTGGCAGAAAGCAGCTACAAAACCCATGCAGTCTCCAGAGCAGTATTCAAATGGAATGATTTTCTATGATGAGAATTTTCACAACCAAAGTCCAGGCATGGTCCGCCCAAGGCAGTGACCAGTTAATGGAATACAACAACTTAGCAATTCATGTTTGGTACCACAAAAAGTGCCCCTTTTCCTTTTATTGGGTGACCTTTCAACAAGGGTCGATAGCGTCATGTTGCAATCCACCTGCACTTTCTACACTAGAGTCTCTTATCCGCTCGTTTTTGGACAGGCCAAGTAAAAATAATCACAGTTTTATAATTGTTTCCTTTCAGTTTGTAGAATCTCTTTAGCATAAACGATCTCTGCGTGTGCCTTCCGTACACAACGGCATTCTTTCAGTGAAACCGGGCCGACGTTAGGACCCAGGGCGCGCGCCGGGGGAAGTCCTCTGCTGCTGGCGGGGCAAGGCACACAGCGCGCACACGCACCCTCACACAAACTCACACACGCACGCGCACTCTCTCTCACGCGCGTCGTAGCTCTTCCCCGACACGAGAGCGGAGAGCGAGCGAGCACCGACCGAGCCATAAACAGAGCGGGGAGAGAGGGAGACCATAGGAACGCAGCCGCGGCGGAGAGGCTCGTGTCTGTGTTTGTGCGCGCGTGCGTGCGTATATGCGTGGAGGTACGTAGGCTCGGCGCTCGCCTCGGTTGCTGCTAGAAACGACTGGCGGGGTTGGATATGGAGGGGCTCCGGGAAATCGCTGGGAAGTGATCGTGCGACGAGACTGAAGAGAGAAGAAGCGACAGAGGACGTTATACGGAGCGATTAGGACGGAAACCACGGGCCGAAGGAGGCGAGAGAAGTCAGAGAGAAGGGGCTCGTCTGGAAGATATTCTAAGGTGACTTTATTGGTTTTGGGTTGAATGTACGCTGATGTGTGTGGCTTAAATGTGGAGTCTGTGACGCTCGGTTTACGTGTGGTACAAGTGTGCACAAACGCCTATAGCTTATACTGTACCTTCTACGTCCACATGTGCCGCCGTGTGAATCTATGTGTTGTTCTATACTGTTGCTGAAGGGGGGCAAAGTAAGCGCAAGTGACCGCTGCTTTAACTGGAGTGAAGGGTTCCAGAGGAGGTGGAAATTGTGAATGGTTGTACAGAAGTTGACACGCACACTCCGGTGAAGTTGTTTTGCTTGGTCGTGTTGGAGAGAAGAAAAGAAACGCGTAAAGGTTTTAGGGAATTTCCGAACGCAAGAGTTCTTTTAACAGGTTGCGAAGGAAGCGAGGGCAGGCAGATCAGACGAGACGCACAGCAACAGAGAGCGAGCGGAGGGAGAGAGCGTGGCACATTGGATTACACAGCCCAGTGCCCCCCTCGGAACAGCTGGGAGACTGTCAGCGCACGTGCAGCCCTGTTTGCCTTATATCTATGTACTTTGCGCGCGAGAGGAGTCACCAAAGCACGGCGAGTGGACTGGGTAAATATGTATGTACAGCGGAAAGAATGTTAGGTCGTGTTTTCAGACAGCCGAAGCCAATGTGTGGTGCGTCTATACCTCCCGAGACGAGACGGTGAGGGGTGGGAGAGAGAGAGAGTGAAGAGGAGGGGAGGGAGGAAGAAAGAAGAAGTGATCAGATGGAGATGTAGGAGATGGATTCACGAGATGGGAGGAGGAAAGGAGGTTAGGAAGTAGTAGAGGAGGCGAGGGAGCTAGAGAGAGAGAGGCGGGCAGGGCAGGCTGAGTGCTGGTTCATTCATAATTCACCTCCATGGCAAACGTTCATTCACATATTGACCCCCCATGGCTGCGCTCAATGGAGTTCTCAGGCCCTCCACCTCGGCCCCGTGGACAGTCCCGTGGAGATGTGCTCAGCTTCAGTCAAATCTACTATTCTTTTTCTGAACTCTGATTTGACAGGGTCTGTGTTCGAGAAAGCGTCGATTTGATGTTGATGTAATCCGACTTTTAACTTGGAAATGGCCAAGACTGGTGGATGCGGGTGATTTGAAATGTTCTTGGATGTTGTGGTACATTTGGCCAACGCAGTGAACATGAATCATCTTATTACAGATTTTGTTATGAAGGGTGAATACAAAGAAGTTTACAAGTTACAGTTATGATGCAATAGGTCCCTCAAGCTTGTTTTATTTATGTAGCCCAGCGATTATAATTTTACAATGAGGTGAAACGGTCCAGAACCTATTTTAAATTTTGTTAAAAGTTCAATGAGTACAGAAGATACAATTCAGTGTTGAGTACATTTCTACTGATTCTGTAGAAAAGTCAAGGTCACATTCAACTAAATATATATAAAAGTTTTATATCATGGGTCTATTTAAAGGTGCCCTTTGTAACTTTTCTGGTGGACCTTTGTAACTTTTCTGGTGGACCTGCTTGTCTCCACAGTATGACATTAAACCTGTCTATCTCCATGGAGATAAGCAGGTGAAGTCACAAGGCCAATTTCTAGGTCAGATCTGTGGAGAGGTGCCCCCACTCACAGTATGAATGTATCATTTATTAAAAAAAACAAAAAACACCTGTAATATAATTAATGCAGTTGCTTTAATGTCATATTGTGGATGGTTCCAGGCAGAGCAGTAACATCTCCGTGGAGACGAGCAGGTCATGCACTAGAAATGTTACATAGTTCCCCTTCATCTTAGCAGGTCTGGGCCATATTTGTTTCTGTAAATTTGCTTAGAGACTCATTGAACAGAGGTAGTTTTTCAATGAGGACTGTCTGATGGGAGATTGTGTGTAAATTGAATATTGAATCCAAACTCCACCCCAGACACTGGTAATGTATGTCTAAATCAGTGGGTTATTGCTGTTGTTAGCCGGATTCCCTCAGCTCTGCTCTCTAATGGATCTATAATTCATGTATAAATGAATAGAAAAGGAGGATTTCACTTTCTTCCAGGCCAGACTAGAACATAATTTATTTCTTATAGTCTAAAATGGCTGCTTTGATTTCTGCGATTGTACAAACCGTGCCGGGAGCCACGCTGGTCAGTTGAGGCCCATATGGTGGTGAGCGTCCAAGCGGCTTTTGTTTTAAAATATTTATTGCTATGGTAACGGTCGTAGTTTTTCACCATCGTTCTGAAACCCATAGATAGCGCGAGCCTGATCAGCAGAGTAGAAACTGTTGAAAATCTCCCGCAAAAGGAGGTCGCCTCGTGCACGGATGACTTTGAGAACAGGAGTTTAGACTGACTAGCAATGTAAGCATTTTGTGGAGGAAAAAGTAAAATGATTCATAAAATTGCACCATGTAACTTTTCTTGGGGAGGGTTCGTCGCTTGTTTTTTTCCATGGAGATGTAACTCTTGCTTGGAATGCTCCACAGTATGGCATTAACTATCTATCTATTTGTTCAATTTTTACCTTGAAAAACAAAGTGGGCAGGGTTGCCTTTCCACAGATCAGACCTGCATCTTGGCAAATTGTGCCGGCTGCTTGCCTTGCCTGTAATGTTCCACAGTATGGCATTAAAGTTACGTATCTCCACGGAGACAAGAAGTGACCCCCCCCTTCACTAGAAAAGTTGCACAGTTACATAGTCTGCCTAAAAGTCTTTCTTATTGTTGCTTTTAATATTACCTGGTTAAATAAAGGTCAGTGCGTTAAAACATATTCATGGTACAGCTCCTGGTACAGTTCACATAAGTTTCCAGAGTCTTTGTCTTGATCCATCAGAGTTCAGAAGTGCAGTGCTCACTTTAACACATGTGAACTTTGACCCTGTATGCTGCGTCCTGACTGTAGAAGGCATGTGTGTTGTGTCATCTCTGACAGTTTTAAGTCAGTTGAGTGTTTTTCTCCTGAGCTTGGCTTAGGATAAAGTAGTAAATAAGTCAAATATGTCTTCTGGGAATCCACCTACCTAAAAATGGAGAAAACACTGTGCAGGGTGAAATGGTGACATATAAGCCCTGCTGGAGGCAAAATCACAAAAGTGTTTTCTGTACATGTCTGGAAAGTTAAAGTGCACTGTGTAACTTTTTTGGGTGGACCATCCGCCATCCGCCTTTATACATGGAGATGTAGGCCTGTCACGATAACAAATTTTGAATATTGATATACTGCTATAGAGATATACTGGGATAAACGATAATATTGAAGCTAATTTATGCCACTGATATAATAACAATAAATCAGGATAATCCCAGTCATATTTTTTTAAATAGACAGTATCATCTAAAGGCAATAAATAAACAGCCGAATGAAGCAATAATTAGCCACAGAAGTTACTATTTCAACCCTCTACAACTCAAGTCTTAGCGTATTACACCAAAAATAACAAAAATCTCCCCAATTTTACAAAAAAAAGTGCCCACGATAAATACTGAGCCACAAAATATATTGTTCCAGCTTTCACATATTGAAGTCGATATAGTAATTATTGTGACAGGCCTATGGAGATGTTATTCCTTTGCCTGGATTGTCTGTCATTAAAGTTATGGGGAGAACCAGATAACGCCACATTACACATCAGAACTTTGGAGAGGTGAGTGAGCTCTTAGTAATAATATGTTTTTCAGTAGTATTTCATTCGGAAAAAAACTAAAGATAAATGCAAGATTTAAATGTGGTGTGTTAAAATCAAGTGATGAGGCAAAAACTAAAGTTAAAAGTTAAAGATGGAAAGAGATATTTGAAAAGAATTGTTACTTTGTGTGCAAAATACAACATTTGGTCTTAAAATGCATTGATTAACTGACACATGTAACCAGATGTTTTTGATGTTCTTTTGTGCATGTAAACCATAGACTGTATATATAAATGGACATAGCTAATCTGCCGCCACGTTCCAAATAGGAAGTGAGCGTGGGCGCACTCCCGGCGCCATTGACTCTGGCTCCAGTTCACTTTACATTGGAAAACTGTCACCCCTCTCTGTAACTGCTGCTGTCAGGCTCATCATTTTGGTCTTAAAATGTTCTTATTGACCCACTCTACATAATTTTAATTTCGCTATTGTGTCCATAAATCAAGATATGAACATTAATAAGAGACAAATCAGGCGCCTTCTTTCCCTGAGGTCGCTCCCGCTAGCATTAGCAACAGGTTTGCTTGACAGCGTTGCTAAGCACCCGCTCCCTGCTAAACCAGCAACATCTTGGCTCTGGATTGGCTCTTTGGTTGCTATGATACTGCTAAACCAGAACATCTTGGCTCTGGATTGGCTCTTTGGTTGCTATGATACTTGCGGTTGGAATTCCAAATATGGAACTCGGCTCCAAATTCACCCCTATAACTGCTAACCTTGATGAGCTGCATTTGGCTGGATCCGAACGCTATGGGTGACATCACACTCCCTTAGTCTACTTCTTTATACATTCTGTGATATAAACACACCAAAAATCTGGTCTAATTAATGTGTCATGTGATTATTCTAGTTATCTGATCTGTACTGGCCATATAAACATACCCAGTGTTCCTTGTTACTGAGGTTGTCATATCTTTGTAATCCATAGTGGTGAAGCTGCACCGATGTAAAACTGCACTTGTGTCAGTTCAGGGGAAACGTCTCCTCTGTTTCTGCTGTTGAGGGCTGAGTCGCGCTCCATCCCAGCAGTGCACTAAATATAGTGAAACTAATTAGGCAGCCTTCACACCCACCCAAAAAGAGGACCATCAAAGCACCATTAACTACCTCAAAGACCTCATTTCTAAACCCGGGCTCTGTTTTCCACGTCAAATACAGAGCCTTTCTGTTTTCTATTTAGCACTTTGAAGGATTTTGGATTGAAAAGGTTATAGTGGATGACATGGTGGTATTGACAGATGTTGAACAGTTACATTGCATTTGTAACCTTTTCCATCATTGCTTAAAGGTGCACTGTGTAATTTTCCTGGAGAAACTGGCTTGTCTACCAGGATAGGGTATTGCTTTGCTGGAATGTTCCACAGTATGGCATTAGATGGATTTTATCTTGCTTGAATTCAATTACAGATGTTTTCAGTGCTCATAAATAACTTTTCCACCTTTTACATTCAAGTACCACTCACCCATTCACACATTCATACACCAGTGCACGCAGACACTGGGGGTGAGGTGGGTTATGTGTCTTGCCCAAGGACACGACAACAGTATTTATCTCTGTTTGGCTGGAATCGCACCGCCAACCTGTGGGTCAGTGGATGTGACCGCTCTACCAATGACGTTTATGTCGAGTGCCCCGGTCTTATTTGGACGGGGGGCACCTCTCCACAGATCTGACCTCTAACTTGCCGTTACCTGCTTGTTTCCATAGAGATAGATAAGTTCAGTGTCGACCTGTGGAACGACTGGACGGTGGATTTTTACCTGGAATGTTCCATAGTCTGCCATTCAACATATCAATCTTACATTCATTCAAATACAGTCGTTAATGGTGCCAAAAAAAACAAAACAAACATTCTTGTCTCTCCATAGATCTAACCTGTAACTTTGGCCTTGTGGTGTACGGCATGGCTCCGTGGAGATAGATACGTTTAATGCCATATTGTGAAACATTCTTGGCAAAGCAATATCATCTCCATCAAGACGAGCAGGTGACATACTCCCCATGTGAAAAGTGACGTAGAGCAGCTTTAAACAGAAATAGCCTGTTTCAACCACCGCCCGGCATGTGTTACTAATTTGGTGCTTCTCTGCTTAAAATAGGCAACACTATTCCTATTTAAAATCCCCAAAAAGCCGCGATTCAGTGGAGGGTGAATGGCCAGCAGCGACGTTACCTTGTCCGACCTTCATCTGGTTCTGACAAATGACGAGTTCACAGCCGACTGATGCTCTCTCAGTGGTTTGAAAAGCATTTTAAAACGTATTATTCATATGTTACGGCCTTGAAAACCTACAAAATATATCCACGTTTGAAACATTACAAAATTACAAGCGATCTGCTCAGTGGGTTTTGTACTGCTGTCATTGCTGAGTTACTCTTGTTAAAAAGGCTGAGTAATAGATTTATTTGGCAAAATGATGAAAAGAGCTCAGCACAGTAAAAATTCATACTCAAATAACTGTATTCCGAATGTTTGTTTCAACTAGCAGCAATTCATTTACCCCTTAAAGTTGTATTAAGTAACTTTTCGTTTGCGTGTGTGTCAAGGAGATCTTATTGCTTTACCTCAGATATTTCACGGTAAACTTATCTAAACTGCATTTATTCAGTTATTTTATTGCTAAAAACACCTTGAAAAACATGCATTGTTCCAGTGAGCGTGGTCGCCTCTCCACAGATCTGACCTGTAATTACACCTGGGGACATCACCTGCTTGTCCCCATGGAGATAAACAAGTCACACTGTAGAAAGGACTCTCCACCAGTATTGTCGACACTATATGCAATACTAAAATTTCTAACTGCAATAATTAAAAACACTTTATTTGGACAACAGAATGTGATTTTTAGCATTAAATCGTAGTACTTTCTTTTATATTCCCGCGTTGCCTTATATCTGTGTGATCTCTCAGTCGTCCAGTAGGTTCCGTAGTTGTCCATGGGCGTAAACTAGTCTATGTGTCTTATACTTTTTCTGATACAGCTCAAGATCGTTCTAAAACTCTTCAGGAAAGGTTCATTTCTGTCCTGTGAATGTGACGTTTTAGTATAACTCTTCAGGAAGGTTCATTTCTGTCCTGTGAATGTGACGTTTTAGTATCAATACTTCCTCAAATGAATATCTAGTTTCGATACTAGTTTTAGTATCGATTAGTATCTGATTTTCGATACTTTTGACAACGCCGCTCCACTAAATAAGTTACATAGTGCATTTAAAATAAGACGAAAAAAAGTATTCCACTTTCTGGCAGACAACTGAAAAAATACATCTTAAGAAAAATCGGGCTTGGATCTTGTTACAGTTTGCGGATGTTGTAAAACCAGTATTTTAACATAAATCTCTCAACATGAAAATTTGTCTTTGGAGGAAATAAATGAGTTTAGATGTGTTTACCTAACTTCCACTTTCCACAAGTGTTTCCTTAGAAATAGCTCACTCAAATAAATGGTGTTGACTTTCAAAACACTCCCCAATGGCCACAAGGAAATATGAGAATTAGGTCACGTAACATGGGAGTGAAGACGAGTCTATAACATAAATATATATGATTTCAAAAGAAAACTCCACTATGAGCGTTATTATGGGGAAAAAAACAAAAAAAACTGTTAGCAGAGGATACAACTATAATCAAGAATACACGTTTTTCATGTTGGTTTTGATCTGGAACAAATGTTGGTGTATTTGTTGATAATGAGAAAGTTAATTCCTTGCCAAATGTCTTCTCCAGATGTTCCTGGTCTAAATGTGGCATATTTAAACCTAGAAAGTTAATAATGTAATTTTAAGTTAGTATTAGTATTAGAGATCGACTGTTATGTTTTTTTTCATGGTCAGTGCCGATACCGATTATGTAGAATACACAGCAACCGATGGCTGATAAGTTCTGCCGATATTTTTGCGCTGATGTGTATTATTTTCCCCAAATTATGTCTTTTAAATCCACTACAAACTCCCTCCAAGCCTTTTTTTTACCACAACCCTTTAAGAGAGTTGTGTTGTCTTTGTATGAAAGTGTTAATCTAAAGCTTTGTGTGTATTTTCTTGGCAGCAGATGGACCGGAACAACACGTCGGCCTATGGTGGAGATTTAAGGCCGGTAGCCGATACGCTAAAACGTCCAAATATCGAGCCAATATATCAGCCAACCGATATATCGATCTATCCCTAATTAGTATGTTTAATTAAGAAGCTTAGATTAGATTAGTCAGTCAGTAGTTTAAATGGACGACGCCACAAACCTCAATCACTTTACTTAACTTACAGGCTGCTCTCTGCTAAACCCATTTTCCTATATACTGTCCATTTTAATACACAAAAGCCCTTTAATAGTAACATTTTCAGATAGCGTTGCATTTGAGAATTGAACTGCGTCTTGGTGCCTTTTATGTTAATACGTTTAAACAACAGGAGAGTTAAATCGTGAGCTGAAATGGCGGTGAACACGCAGAGGACTTGAGAGTAGAGAAGAGTAATGCTCTGGTTTTTCCCCCAGGTTCTAATTGTCTTCAATAGGCCTCCTGCTGATTCCAAATAGACTCATTGTCCGCAGCTGCACTGGGCATTTCGGCTCAGTTAGTTTCTGTGCTTAGCCGCGCCAAGCTAGCGCCATACAACCCCACATAAACAGTATTGAGATGTTAGCGAGGGCGAGAATAGATCTTTTAAATGGGGAACTCTATTTGCTAGAACTGAACAACAAATTATAAAACGCACGGGGAATGTTTATGGCGTCATTCGAAGTTTATTTTTCAAATTGTGAGTTTATTTTAGCTAGTTTGGTCCACATTTTTTATAGGTTAAACGTCTAAATAAATCCTCATGAAATATTCGCAAACTACATGTAAATGATTCTCAGTAGATGTCCAGCTAATCCACCGACGAAGGTGTTGATGGGTTTCAGTTTCGTAGTTTAGGCGCCATTTTGAGGACTTTTAACCGTTCAAAAGATCAAATATTTTGTTTATTTGTATATTTCTCTGACACCCATGGATAATGATATAGAAAAATGTTCATAGAATAATAAAAACACTTGTAATTTAAAAAAAAAAAGAATTACAGAGTTACATTTGATGCCATATTGCGGAATATTCCAAGCGAAGATATAACATCTCCATGGAAACATTGTACAGCCCTACTTTTAACATAATTATTCACTAGTTATTTCTATTTCTCTGAATCCCAATCTTGATCTGGACTGAGCTAATGCTGCCCCCCTTATAACCACATATTCAATGTACAACGTCAACGGTTCAAAATTAGGCCTTATAAACGTGGAAAAGTGTTTTATACATTTACAAGGGCTGATGTCATGTTTGGTGCAGGGCCGATGCTGACAAATAGTGAGGGCAGCTGTGGATCAGATCAGTGAACTCATGCTCCTCTTTTGGGAACTGAAAATGCATTGATTTTTGTAAGAAGGCCTGCGAGAATACATCCAGAGCGGCCATTTTGGGAAGGTCAGGAGTACAGAGATAATAGATGCACATTTCAAGTACAGGTCAGTGTATTGTTCTAGCTTACGCAGTTAAAAGCAAAAGTAGAAGTTGCTTTGTGATAGTTCCTCCACTAACTTTCCTCATTCAAAAACATCCGGGTTTGTAGAAATCCAGATTGAACTGGTTTTGGATTCGAAAAAATATATTGTTGTTTTGTAATATTTGTAGCTATTTGGAACTTATCTTGTTGTTTCTGGATTGCGTTGGATTTGGCAAAGAGCCTAAGGACAGAAACGATGAACTTGCAATTTTGTTCCCTCTACTGGACCAGATAGAAACAAGAATGGGGGTGAAGAGTGGGCAGAGACATTCGCTGAACTCTCACAGTGCAGTGTAGCAGCAGAACCTCTTGTTTACTGCTTGGCTTTTCTCTTCTACCTTGGTTGACCTTCTGCTGACCTTCTGTTGACCTCCTGATTTGGTGTTTGCTCCGACACATGTCAACACCGCTGTCCTCACCACACAAACATCACGTCTGCTTTTCTGTCTGCAGCTTTTAAAAATAAGCTATTTTTTTCCATCTCTCTCTTTCCACACTTCCTCTCTCGTTCTCTCTTTGCTTTTCTCTTCCTCTCTCTCTTTGCCTCTCCTCCTCTCATCTCTCTATTCCCTCTTCTTTCTACTCTCTCGTTACCTTTCTTTCTCTCCCTCTTTCTTTTTCTCTGTCTTTTTGTTCACTCTCTCGTTCGAT
>KN475168.1:42507-53178 GCA_000787095.1 Periophthalmodon schlosseri
AGTAGTAGCAGCAGCAGCAGTAGTAGTGGTAGTGGTAGTAGTAGTAGTAGTAGTAGTAGTAGCAGTAGTAGTAGTAGTAGTAGTAATAGCAGCAGTGGCAGCAGTAGTAACAGTAGTAGCAGCAGCAGTAGTAGAAGCAGTAGTAGTAGTAGCAGTAGTAGCAGTAGTAGTAGTTCTTGTTGTTTTTAAAATAAATTATTTTAATTTTTTTACACTATACAGTGCAAAGATTATACTAAAAGTTGCTCAAAAATCTACTTTTCTGGTCGAGGATGTACCATCTGCTTGTCTCTATGGAGATGTTATTGCTCTGCCTGGAATGTTCCACAGAAGAGCATTAAACTGTGTTTCATTTATACTGTGAGCGGCGTCACGTTTCCACAGATCTGACATGTAACTTGACCTGGTGGCGTCACCTGCTTGTCTCCAAGACGGTAGATGCGTTTAATGTGATACTGTGAAACATAACAACAACAAACTACAGATTATTTGAAAAATCTTTACTTGCTAATGTTTTATTATGACAAAAGTAGTTCTGAATACTACTAGAAAGGTTTAAATCTCATTACCTGAATTAACTGTATGAGGATTAGAATGTTTACTACAACAAAAAAAAAATACAATTAATATATACTAGTATTTCTGCATATACCTTTAGAACTATTCTTATTGACTAGAAGTACTATATCTTAAATCATACATTCCCCCATGTGACCTCAGACCATAACCAAAGGGATTTCACACCACAGTGCTACTTAACAAAGGCAAAAACCACAAATAGCACAAAATATACATGTTTTCTCCAATAAAGTGTTTCACATTGACCACACAACCCCGGGGCCAAACCACAATCAGGGTAATACACCAAGGCTCCATTATCTAAGTATTATATACAGAGAGTCCAACAGTAGTGCCCAAGTGAAGTAGTAGTAGTAGTAATACTCAGGCCCGTTGATAGAAATTTGGGGGCCCGGGGCAGAAGCCTCACATGGGCTGTAATATAAATGAATAGGCAAGTTTATTTGTTTAATAGGAAAGAATAGGAAGAGGGTCCAATTCTGGGCCCCTAAGTCCCTGGGGCCCGGGACAACAGACCCCTTTGTCCCCCCCCTGTCGACTTCCCTGGTAGTTGCATTAGTAGTAATAGCAGCAGTAGTAGTAGTAGTAGTAGTACTAGTAGTCAGCACCGTTAACAGAAATGTGGGGTCCGGGGCAAAAGCCTCACATGGGCTCTAATATAACTTAATAGGAAGAGGGTCGAATTCTGGGCCCCTAAGACTTTGGGGCCCGAGACAACAGACCCCTTGTAGTTGTAGTAGTTGTTGTTGTTGTTGTTGTAGTTGCAGTTGTTGTTGCAGTTGTTGTAGTAGCAAGGGTCCCAAGATGATGTACCCAAGCCAACAGTACATCCCGTTTAGTATTAGTCGTAGTAGCAGTGGTAGTAGTAGTAGTAGTAGTAGTAGTAGTAAGTTCCTAAAGTTATCAAAGGTCAAGCCTCCTCAGTGTAACAGTAGTAGTAGGCTTAATAGTAGAAGTAGTAGTAGTTGTGTTAGTAAAAGTAGTAAGCTTGTTTTCAAAATAATTGTCAAGCCTCTCGAAAATAGTAGTACTAGTGGTAAAAGCAGTAGTCATAGTCCTTGTACTAGTTGTAGTCGTAGTAGGTTATTTTTTACACTAGGCTGTTTCTATTACTAACGAAAACTTGTGAAATTGATATCGGCCAAAAAAAAATGTAATGCTGCCAAAAATACGTTACAAAATCCCATGTGCAAAACAGTTATCACACGTGTGAAGTTTAATTTCATAATTCCCGATTCCTCCGCGCGGACAACCCCCCTCCGTCTGCATCGTAACAGGGCAGCAGAGTCCCGGGCCTTGCTCAGCCTCGGTGTGTGTGTCCGTGCGTGGGCCTGTTCCCTGGCACAGAGAGGGGAAAAAATACCTTCCCGTATGATGTAAACAGCAGCGTTCCTTGGACTGTGTCAGGATTTTGGTGTGTGTATATGTGTGTGTGTTTGTGTGTTTGTGTGTGCGTGCTCCCAGATAGGATTCGCTCGTGGTGACAGGTCTCCAACTGATTCCACAATACGCTGCACTTTTAACTTCAGGCTTTAAAGTTGTCAGTGATATTTGATTCTCGTTCTAAACTCAAGTATATGTGAACGTTTTATACTGTTCACAATTTATGAAAACACAATTATTAGATCTAGAAGAATTATTACAAAAGCCCTTCTTCTGGGTCTAAAAATGTTCAAGTTGGCAGTGGTTTGGTAGAAAAACAGGGAACTACAAAGACCATAATCCTTTGCTCATAGGGCCCATATTGCCCTATTTTTTGATCTGTTATAATGTCGTTTCCTCATCACAAACATACTTGGAGTTGTGTTTCGTTTCATTCACACGTTTAACACACAAACCCTGCATATTTAGGCTAAGTCCTGTTCCACTTTGTGATGTCATGTGGTAATACAGGAAGTGCGCTACTAAAGGTAAAATGTAGCTGTTAACTTGAAAACTACCACTACACGACATCACAAGGTGGAACAGAGCATTTTGAGCTTTGAAGATGTTTTGGCGGGAACGTTTTACACGGATCAACCTACTTTTTATCATATTTTAGCGGCAAAACTTTCCTCAGATTCTCCAATCAAATGAAAGGGATTCTCGCTTAACCTGGAAGTGCCACCACAACGTCGCATTTAGAGGCAAAAGTGGGCGGGGCGGAATGAGGTCAATAGGAAGATAAGTTTAATGCCGTACTGTGGAACATCCTAGGTAAAACAATAACATCTCCATAGAGACAAACAGGCGGGACACCAGAAAAGTTACATAGCGCCACTTTAAACATCGTACTGCGAGGCTGCTGTCATGATCATGCAATGGTGATATATGGATATTAATATTGTTACTATTAGGCATCACTCCAGGTGTTTGCATTTAAAAGTCCCATTGATTATGATGTTTGCGCCCACGAGGAACACAGGAGCTATCAGTTTACCGCTGGGTTTACTGGCAAATGCTGTAGCCGGAGTTGCAGTAATTAATTAGTGCGGCTAATTAATCAATGCTAATTCATTTTCTGGTGATGATACTGATGTAGACTGTGAAAGACAATTGGAAAAGTGAGCAACAGCTATGTATGGTTTTAAATGGGTTTCTAATGACTTTGGGAACTTGAACGTAAACAAGTCAGTGAAGTGCACCAGGCAGGAAATGTCTGGACACTTTTCCTGTCAAATATTTCGCAACCATATTAAAAAAATATATATATTCTTAGTTTAAACTTTAGGACTTTATAATATATTGACATTGACACATAGTTTTAAATGATTCGAAGCTTGAAACACATTTTTAGACGTCAGTTACAAGCTAAATATTAAAGGGCCCATATTAGGCTATTTTCTGATCTATGTTACATGTTCTGATCTAAAATGTCAAAAACATGGAGTTGTTTTGTTTCATTCACATGTTTAACACACAAAACCCGGACATTTAGGCTGAGTTCTTCTCTTAAACTGAAAACACTCTGTTCCACCTTGTGATGTCATATTTTAATACAGGAAGTGCTCCACTGTGTTTTTAAACTCCATACACCTTCACTAGAATCATTTGGATGATTTCAGCCCTGCAACTGTCAATCTCTACAGAACAAAAGGTAACAGGAAGCTGTGAACTTGAAAACCACCACTTCATGACACCACAAGGTGGAACGGAGCATTTTGAGCTTTGGAGATTTAGACAGTCTAATACACCAGGATTACTCAAACATGTGTAAATGAAACAAAACATAACTCCAGGTTTGTTTTTGATGAGGTAACAACATTCTAACACGGCTTAAAGCTCACAAGAGTCCATTTTGCGTAATATAAGACCTTTAAGCTGAGTTGTATTTGTTATTTGCTATAGCAGCTCCTTCACATTTAAGCTGTGTGTTGTGCCGTTGACACTCGTAAATTGTAAAAATTCTGAATGTTGTGAATTTGAAGTCGTCTGCACAGCCCGATTGCATATTTAACTTTTCCTGTCAACTGTTTTTCCAACATTCCCTACGCTGAAACAAAGGCGCGCATATAGTTTTAAATACTTTTTTCAACAGCCTTTGTGGAGTTCATTTCAAGGTTGGAACAGAAGTTACATAGAGGTTAGTGCTTTTGCCTCCCAACAAGGACATATGGGAGAGTTGTGGGATTTCTACATCACGAAATCCCTCTAAGAACTTTTTTATTTGGGTTTTTGTTGATACATTGTCAATTGACCCAGACGCTATGGAGCCAGCTATCACCATGGAGTAGCCTTTAGTCTTTTAGTTGCATATCTGCGAATGGCAGTTTAATCTCTGCTGATAGACAGTGCTGTTGTGTCCTTGGGCAAGATGATTCTCCAGCTTTGCTCTGAGTGTACACTGTGATATAAAGTTAGTTTGACTGGGTTGATGGCCCACGTGACAATTACATAAAAGCATTTAACTCATTACTCATTAACTCGTTAACTCAATTTTTGATTTTTAAAACGTCCAGCAGCTTCAGAATCTGGACCTTCATAGTCACGCTACTGTTTAGAGTTTAGAGAACTTGCAAAAATGTGAAGAAATTATTTGGCACTGTTTAAATAAACCTGAGTTGGGGAAAAAAAAAAAAAAAAAATTGAAAAGCTTGTGTGCTGAGTAATATTTTGTTCCATTTAGTAGCAGCCAACAAACAGCAGTCTTGTCAATGCTCGAGTAATTGTGGAAATCCATACCCAGATAGTCAATTCCCGAAACTGTGTTGAAATCAGATACTCGTTTACGCGGGGATAAAGGACAAACTTGGACTTCTGGAGAGTTTTAAAATGGTCTTGAAAAGTATCGAAAATCAGATGCTAATCGATACTAAAACTAGTTACTAATTTGAGCAGGTATCGATACTAAAAAATCTGATTCATAGGACAGAAATGAACGCTTTAGAATTGTCTTGAGCTGTATCAGAACAAGTATAAGACACATAGACGAGTACACGCCCATGAACCACTATGGAACCTACCTGGACGACTGAGGGATTACACAGATGTAAGACCACTTGTTAATATAAAAGAAAGTGCTATTATTTAATGTTGAAAATCACATTCTATTGTCCAAAGAAAGAGTTTTTAATTATCATTGTGGTATTGGAATTGGTATTGTGGTCCAAGAAAGAGTTTTTAATTATCATTGTGGTATTGGAATTGGTATTGAGTATCGAGTCTAATCCTTAGTATCAAAACTGAGTTCGAAATTTTAGTATCGTGACAACACTATTAGATATTATAGTATTTTTTTTATACTTTTTTATTTTTATTTTGTGTTGATTCTATAATCTAAAAACCAAAAAATCTACAATCTAAAGTGGTATCAAGTTTAAAATCTTAGCCGCATGACATCATTAGTTTGTTGAACATTTTTTGATGGTATCTTCGCTTAACATAAACTAGCATCTCTAGAATTCTTCTCTAGTTCTGGGTGTGTGGACTTGTGCTTTGAGCGTGACCTTATATGTAAACTGGATTTGCTTCGGTCTCTGGAAAACTTCTTTGTACTTGTTTACCAGAGTGGAGCCGCTCTGCATTCATCGCCGTCATGTCAGCCTTAAATTTAACTTGTTGAAACCTGCAGAAGCCCTCATCAACACTCCACTACCGAACAGAGCTTAAGTGCATTGTACTTACGTAGCGAGCGATTTAACAGCAACATGAAAAACTATGAAAGGACCGACGCGAGTGTGTGTTCCCCTTTTAACCAAACAGAAGCTGCAAACAAGCTAACGTCGCTAAGTGTGCTCTGATTTCACAGAGGAGCGCTAACCATGCCCAAGATTTACTGTGCCCTATTATGAATCTGCAGACGCTAAGAGCCAGGTGCAAAACAATCACACTGTGTCAACACTCTCATCTGCTCCGCACGCGCCGCAGAAATGTACCGACGGGCGCGCTCTGTTGCTAGGCGACTTGTCACAATACCCCCGTGACCTTGCGACCCTGCCAAGTCTAGTCTAAGCGTCCCAGTCTCGCGCCCGTGTGTGTGTGTGTGTGCGTGTGTGCGTTATGTGAGACGATTGTGCGACTGCCGCATAGCAACCCAGAGCAGCTGTGATTTCACTGCACTGGACCTCCGCGCGTGTCTATGTGCGTGCGGATGCGTGCCTCATCACCGATAAACTAAATTCACACTACTGTTTTAGTGTCGTCACGATACAACAGTTTCAAAAGTCAGTTTCGACGCTACGCAAGAGATGCTCAAGACCGATTCAGGAAGGTTCCATAGTGGTCCATGGACGTGTAGTTGTCTATGTGTCTTATACTTGTTCTGATACAACTGAAGATCATTCTAGCTGTTCAGGAAAGGTTCATGTCTGTCCTGTGAATGTGACCTTTTTATTATCGATACCAGCTCAAATGAGTATCTAGTTTCGTTAGTACTTTAGTATCGATTAGTATCTGATTTTTGATACTTTTCACAAAAATGAGTATTAGTTTCGTTAGTACTTTAGTATCGATTAGTATCTGATTTTTGATACTTTTCACAACCCTACTACTCTTAGGTTTTTGGAAAATGTATTTTTATTTGGCTGCGCAGATATTTTATGATCTTGATGACTATTGTTCCGATAGATTTACTGTTTTAGTGTTGCCACGACCTCAATTTCGATACAGACTCGCTACTCGATACCGATTCCGTTACCAGTCGTCCAGGTATGTTCCGTAGTGGTCCATGGGCGTATACTAGTCTATGTGGTATTGTACTTGTTCTGATACAACTGAAGATCATTCTAGCTATTCAGGAAAGGTTCATTTTTGTCTGGTGAATGTGACTTTTTTAGTATCGATACCAGCTCAAATGAGTATCTAGTTTCGTTAGTAGTTTTAGTATCGTTTAGTATCTGATTTTTGTTACTTTTCACAACCCGGCTACTCTTAGGTTTTTGGAAAATTTATTTTGGCTGCGCAGATATTTCATGATCTTGTTGTCTATTGTTCCGCTAAATTAACTTTTGACAGTACATAAATGATTGTTACAACTTTGAGCCAAACATTTGTTATTGTTTTTGAATGGAACCAGCGCTCGTGCCACAAGATCTTGCAAGATTCATACGCCACAAGACTGCGCACATGCGGAAAACGCTCTAGAGATATTTTTCTTCCCATGTGTTTACATTTTAAGCGCTGGTGAGTTATGTTTTGTTTTCTCTACAGTGACAGCAAAAATCTGAAATTAAACTAAAATTATGAAAAATTTACAAAAATCATTTATTATAAATTAGGTCGAAATCTCATTGTTATCGTTGTTATATCTCATTCTCGTGGACCCAATCTCATGTCTCGCACTTCAAAATTTGTCCCATAATTGTTTCAAATATAATAACTGTTTGTGTTCATGTTGTAGAAAATATAAATACAGATTCACTCAGGAGTCAAATACAAGCTAGAAAAAAAAAATAAATAAAAACATAACGCTTAGCCATAGCTGGTCTAGGGCAGACTGACGAACATGTGGCTCCCATTTTGTGCCGACAACCTCCAAACCCCCCAAAAATTGACTAACCATTATTCGCACTCACACATTCATTCAGTCAGTGTTGGTCAAATGTCTTGCCCAAGGACACAAAAACATTACATAACAATCCTAATGAGCCTAACAATCCAACAATCCAACTATTACCATGTTTTCAGTTTGATCAAATTACCTTCTAAAATTCACAAAATTTCCAAGGGCATATTTACCTCACTCAGACTCACACAGGCAACACATCTGAGCCTCGAGTCTCTTCCAGAACAGCTGTGATTTCCAAATGGTTTGGCCCTATCTGGCATTTGTTTGTGCCCTGTTTCACTTTCACACACAAAAACAACACAATATGTCCCGGCGTCACACCCACAGCTTGAACTACGTCGATTCAATCAGGCAAAGCGCACACTCCACGCCGCCTGTCCTCGACTCCATTCTGAAAATAGAGCAGTCATTTCCCTCAAGATCCATTCATGTAAAACACTGTTATTCCCAGCCCCCTCCCTCTCGTCCAATTGGCTTTTTCATCTCGCTCCCGACTGCTACTCCAAACATGCTGGTTTTCGTGATTTCCTATTACAACGGTGGCCGAGTGGCTAGCACTTACCTCGCAACAAGAAGGTCACGGGTTCGTCTCTCAGGCCAGTCCAGGTCTTTCTGTGCGGAGTTTGCATGTTCTCTTTGTGTCTAATTGGGTTTCCTCCAGGCACTCCCCCATAAACCCAAAAAACATCCATATTGGCCAATCCTTCACGTCCGTGGTCTTCAACAAACAGCTCAAGATCTGGAGATGGGTCCCTAGGCGCTCACTGCTCCTAACAGGTTGCACCAACAGCATTAGTTGAAGGTTGGGTCAAATGCAGAGAGTGAATTTCCCCGACAAATAATTCCTAAAAAAGTACACGTCAATGTGGAAAGTACATTATTAAGGTGGGTGAAGTGTTTTGCCCAGTGACACAATGACGGCATCCATCGGTCGGAGCTGTGACCTTCAGGTTAGTGGGCGAATACTCTAGCCACTAAGCCATCTGCCTCCATCTGAGTTGTAGGTTCAGGGTTCAGTTCCCTTTCCGAGCAGCGCAAACTGTTGTTGTGTCCTTGGGCAGGTCACTTAACCAGCCTTGTCTGGGGGGAGCGAATGGTTTCCTTTACTACTACTATTACTAAGAACTATTTACCGCCATCTTTACCTACTCCATATTCCCTCTTCTCTCGGCGTCCTTGGCCTGTCCGACCCGTACTCTCCCTCTGGCCGACGTGCCAGTCAAACACCTGGGGGGCGGGCTCAGACTTGGCGCGACGGCCAATCGCACGCGCCGCCGTTAATGACATCAGTTTAGCGGAGGGATCTTCTCTGGCCCCGGGAGGTGAATGGTGCGCGTGAGAGTGCTTGTATTGTTATGATGATTAAGTGTGCTATGGAGGGCTATCACAGGAGGGCCCCTTAATGAAAGTGAAGGGCTGAGAGCGGAGGCACTGGAGAGGATGGAGGAGAGGAGGGGCTGGAGTGAGAGGGGAAATGGGGAGTAAAGACGCATTATCCAAAAAATGAACTCAAGTATGCAGTTTATTCCAGCAATAACAGTTACATTGCAAGGTATAAAGATAGGTTTAAATGTGTCCTCTGCATTTGACTCTTCCTTCGGTGCCTGTGAGGGGCGGCACTAGCTCAGTTGGTAGAGCGCTCGTCCTCTGATCCAAAGGTCGGCGGTTTGAATTCCTCTCCCGACATTCGAGCTTCCACAGATGAACACTGTTGTAGTGTCCTTGGGCAAGACATCTGGCACTGGCGTATGAATGTGTGTGCGAATGGGTGAGTGATTCCTTGATGTAAAGCACCTAGCTGTAAAGTCCCTAGAAAGGAAGAAAAGTGCTATATAAATATGCCCATTTACCATTTATGAGATACCTTTGATCTTAAACCAGGATTTGAAGAAGTACCAATTTACTTCATGTTTTAGGTTGATGGGGGAGACCTACTCAAACACTGGGAGCACATGCTGAAGCTTAGAAAGCCATACAATATTCAACCAGTGACTTATTTTGCTTAAAAAATATTGGCAACAACATCTGTAACGTAAATATATTGAAAAATGTTCTAAAGTAAGATTTGTAAAATGGTTAGTTCGGGCACAAAAGTTAGCAGTTGGTCCATATTACACTATTTTCTGATCTATGTTATAATGTTGTTTCCTCATCAAAAACATACCTGGCGTTGTGTTTGGTTTCATTCACACATGCACATTTAAGCTGAGTTTTTCTCTCAGACTGAAACCTCTCTGTTCCACCTTGTGATGTCATGTGGTAATACTGTCTCCATAAACCTTTACTAGAATAATTAGAGCCCTGGAATTGCCAATCTCTACTGCGCTAAAGGTAAAAGGTAGCTGCTAATTTGAAAACTACCGCTTCATGACATCACAAGGTGGAACAGAGTATTTTGAGCTTTGGAGACGTAGACTGGCTAATAATAAAGGGTTACTTAAACATGTGTGAAAGAAACAAAACACAACTCTGGGTATGTTTTTGGGGAGGTAACAATATTCTAAGATGGCTTAAAGCTCACAAGAGTCATTTCTGTGTAATGTAGGACCTTTAAGGTACACTATGTAACTTTTCTGACAAGGATGCCTGGAATGTATGACAGTATGGCATCAAACCTCTATCTTGCATTTACTCCATTTCGGGTGTTATCGCTAAAAATACCTTTTCAAAAAATGCATTCTTAGTGTGAGCAAGGAAGCCTCTCCACAGATCTGACCTGTTACAATTGGTCCAGTGAGAACCACTCGCATGGAGGTAGAAGTTTTCTGACATATTGTGGAACATCCCAGGCAAAGCAATGACATCTCCATGGAGACAAGCAAATTACACAGTGCGCCTTTAAAACCATGCCATAAAAGGTGAAAAAACATCTCACTCTAAATAATGACGTCACCATATACTACATTACATCACTCTTTTAACAACTATTTGTTTTGCCCTTTCCAAACAAGACGCTTTACGGTCCCTAATTCCTTTGTGATTTCCGCCTCTCATTTGCCAACAAACATATTTAAGGCTCCAACAGTTTAATCCTATCACTGTGCTATTAGTTGATTAAACCATTTCTGTATAATGCATGAAAAATTGCATAGCCTCGTTCTCAGGTG
>JACM01015613.1:0-53432 GCA_000787095.1 Periophthalmodon schlosseri
ATAGTGTAATATGAGCCCTTTAAATCAGCGTTGCCCCAGATAAACTATGTAAAGTACTTGTAGTGTATTTGTAGGTTTGTTAGAGGAGATGATAGATTGGGATGATTTGCCAAGATTAAAGGTGAATGAACATGAATGGGTGGTTTATTACTTCAACACCAAAAAGTGTATTTGTAGGTGTACAATATTTCAAAATAAAACAGCTATTTCAGCAAAAATTATGATTACAGTTCAGTTTGTTCCCGGGTAGTGTAAAGTGTATTTGTGTCTTATCCATAGACTGTATATATAAATGGACATAGCTAACCTGGTAGCCGCCGCGTTCCAAATAGGAAGTGAGCATAGGTGCGCTTCCGACTTTGGCTCCAATTCACTTTACATTAAGAAATTGTCACCTTTCTCTGTAACTGCGGCTGTGAGCCTCGTCATTTTGGTCTTAAAATGTTCGTATTGACTCGCTCTACATGATCCTGGTGTTTTTATTTCACCATTTTGTCAGTAAATCAAGATATGAACATTAGTAACAGACAAATCATATGCCTTCTTTCCCTGAGGTCGCTCTTGCTAGCATTGGCAACAGGCCCCGCTAGCGTTAGCAACAGGTTTGATTGACAGCATTGCTAAGCGCCCGCTCCCTGCTAAACCAGAGGTGTGGGTGGGCCCGGCTCCGAATTGGCTCTTTGGTCGGTATGATACTCGCGGTTGGAACTCGGCTCCAGATTCGTCTCTGTAACTGCTATCGTCAATGAGCTTCATTTGACTGGAGCCGAACACTTTATCGGGATCCAATTTGAAGAGTTGAGTGAATGTTCTCCTGCAGGGGAACCTTTGGGCTGACCACACCGTTCAGCACCACTCATAGTCACCATGGGCTGGGATCGTCATCAGGTTTTCGAAGATCAGAAGATCAGAACAGTGTAGATTGACATTGTGATGCTCAGACAAAGACATGTGATTACAGCTATGTCCCTTTTATTGTTTGCAGATGCTCATGATAGAGCTTCTGCAGGCCTTATTTATGACTGGTGTGTGGAGATATTGTGGAGCGAATGCACAGTGTTGACATGTGTGCTTATGGTGTTTATACTGACTGATATGCTAGGCTACGAGAACAGCACATTCTGATGATGTCGTGTGTTTTTGTGCAAAATTCTACGTTTCATCATCCACCATTTTGTTTGGTTTAGCCTATCACATTGATCCAATCTCTAAACCAGATTGCCCACGTCGTCCTTTCACAAAAGCATCACAGAACGATGTAGTAAAGTAAGTAGTAAGTGGGTACATTTTTTAGTTTAGGCACTTACGGATGTGGAGTTAAAGGTGCCTCTTTTTCCACGTATTTGAGCAAAATGTGTCTTGCCCCAGTACAGATATGTTGTATAAGCAGCTCTTGATTTCAAAATACGTCTGCTGTGTACTGTCTGCATCTAACTATAAAGCTTTTTAATGTTCGATCCGGAAGTGCGGATTAGCATGCTAGTTGTCGTTAGCTTTACCATCACTGCAAACTCCGCTGGACCACTGCAAACCGTTTAAGATTTTTGAGACAGTAAGACTTTAAGGTATTTCTGAGGAGATGCTAATGCTAATGGTCTAATATCATGTCCAGTTGTGTTGTATCAGTTCAATTATGAAAAATACTACAAAAGGGGACATTAATGTAGAAATAAACTGAGGCCAAATTTAAAAGTGAGCTATGTAAAATGTCCAGTGGAGGATGAACGAAAACGTTACACCTTTGAGTAACGAAGTCTCCATTTTTAACCCATATACTATTTTTTTTCCCGTACAAAGATAATGGAAATGGAGGAGGAGGCTGAGGAAGCTGTTGGTTCTGCTGCTGTGGTGTTTTGATGTTTTTTTTCTTTAACTTTAGAACATAGCAGTATTTATAAGAAACACTTTTTAAACCGTGGCATCCGAGTGACCTAACTATGCCCCAAAGCTAGATTTATATAAAGGGTAATTGCCATAAAAGTACAACAAAGACATAATGGGAAAGCACAACGGGGGTCTTTTATACAATGGGATTACATTCTTCAGGCTTAAGGAAACTAGGCTTTTACATTATCTAAATATAGCTCTGCCCCTGGGTCTGATTTAGGGAAGAAGAAAGATATGCAAGTTCATGTTCTCATTTTAAATAAAACAATGGAGCGATTAGGATTACTGTAAAAGGTGGTTACTGTTTGTCAAAACTGTCCCTGTGCCATAAACGCTAAAGAGGAGTGACGTGTTTAGAGTTCTGTCCCATTCATTTTAATAGGACAACAAAATAAAAACATTAATTTTGACATTTGTAGATAGCGCAGATAAATGGGTGTTGTTTGGCCTATGTTTATTATATTTGGCAATGAGTAATACTGACATATAATTTCCAGCTCCAGGTTATTAAGTTCACTAATGTGCAGGATTTGTGACGCCTGATGAAATAAAACGATTCCTTCACTGTCACACTGCTGTGGTCCAGATTATTGTCCTAATGTTAGATTTAAAGAATGCTTATTAGGCTACATGGTTGTTATGCTAACTCTCTATGTTTGTATTCATGTTCTACGACTGGAAGAAATATCAAAACTTACGATCCGCAAATGTTGAACCTTCTCATTATTTGTTTGGGATTGGCTCCTCAAACTTGACATATTAATCTTATGGTTTAAGACTTTTCAGCTGACATCAATCACGTCTTTGAGGTTGAATAACGGCACCACTTTCTGAAGTTATTGTGAAAAAAAAATCACTTTTGTTTATTTTTGCTGACAGGAAAGACAGTGAACTTTGGGCCAGTTTTTGTTTCACAGCTTGTACACAGCTTGAACCACAAATAAATTATATTAAGTGGATAAGTGATGGTTTCTAGACATATTTTTTTCAGTGGGACTACTTTTCTGTGCTTAGGTTTCAGCAGCTTGTCATCTCCTTGCCTCCTGGTCTGGTTATTATGTAGGTACGGACAATGAATATGCACAAACAATAATATATTGGAGCCGCGGGTCATTTCTGTATGAATACACATAGTTAATATGCGGAAAATTAATCATTCACTCATCATGTTTGTCTAAAAGTGGAACCAGAACACTGATTCTTTGAACAGACCTTTTGATGAGTAGCTGTGACTTAAGTGAAAATAAAGCTTCACCACACAGACATCCTCAGCCTCTCCAAAGAGCGAAAATACGTCCAACTGGAATAGTTCAATAGTTCAATGTCTGTCTATTCTGTAAACATCTTTGAAACTACTGCAGCTGCAACAGGACCCCTCCCTCTCGCACTCGTGGACTAGTCCGTTCTAATGTTTTTTTTGATGAATAAGAATGGATTCGACAATCAGATACTATTTTGATGGTGTTTTCTTGTTTAAAAGTAAACTACTCTCATTTAATGTATTACTGAGAGAATATCAAATGGATCTGAGGCCTCGGCCAAAAGTGGCCCTGGGGGGTTGGGGGCCCTTCCCGATCGGGGCCCCCGACAGGAGACTGCCTACTCTTGTCTAATGGTAGTGCAGCTCTGAGAATGTTAACAGAACCTTTTTTCTTCATTGATTCACTGATGGGGCTCAGTTGTACAGCCTATGCAGAGTCTCATTCAGAACAAATGTCGATGTTTCCATGGTTTTGAGATGGATAATGACATAATGGTTGGTATAATTTGCATCCAAATTATCAAGAGGACAATGTTTTATTTTACACTCGTTCCTTTCATATTTGTTATCCAACCGTTAAACATTATGTAGCGCTCTGCAGGTATGAATAGGATTGAAAATGCATGTCTCTACACCAGAGTTTATGTTGTGAACTGATGGCTTTGTCAACGAACTTGAAGGTTGGTGGCTGGATTTCTGTTTGATTTTGCCTATGCATGTTGTCGTGTCCTTTGGCAAGACACTTGTCCCAACCTACCAATGCATGGAATGGCAGTAACCGATTATAGTGAAAGAATTATGCAAGTAGTGACTTTCTCATTATTGTCAGGAGTATCATAAAAGAGTGCATTTAATCATGTACTTGAATGGACATTTGAAATAGTCAATGATCAGTGAAAGCAAATGGTTGGAAGCAGAGTACAGATTTTGGAGGAATAAATTTGATTATATCTTGTTCATGTTAATGAAGTTCAAGGTGCGCTGTGTAAGTTTTCTGGTGAAGGGTCCGCCAACTGCTTGTTTCCATGGAGACATTATTGCTTTGCCTGGAATGTTCCACAGTGGCATTACAGTTATCTGTCTTTATGTATGCAGTTTTTACAGACACGGCTCAGAGGTGACGAGAGCACCGAGGAGTTGTGAGGGGAGAAGAAGTCATGTTTGAAACTGTTCATTTTGACCAGAAAAAGGCACAGAATCTAATTGAGCATTTAGTCATAAGTGTGTGGGAAACATACACTATTTATTTGATTATCGGGAGATAAAGACGGGAATAAAGATGTGCACGTGCACACTTGTCCACGTGCACTGGAGCACATTGGCACTGGCTGTTTCCCCCTGAGGCCCTCCCTCTTTGCCCCATGTGTCAATCAAACCCGCTCATTATTGGCTCATGTTTAGGTAAATCTCATTCAGAACTCACTTTGCATTGTCCTTTTATGGTGAAAGGTTTCTGCTGCAGACTGCAAACTTTGAGAGGACAGTGAATCAAGGAGCATACGGACGGAGGGTTTATGAATCCCAGTATTTTTTCATTTATCTTTAGTCTGCAGTGGGTTACTGTTGATAATGAGCGAAGCTTCCTTTGCCTTTGCTTGAGTTAATGACCCATGAATGAGCCGCAAATGCGCTCGCGTCTTCTTGCATCTTAATGAGTTGCGTTCATATATTTGTACATTTACGTGCGTATTGTAAGTTTAACCGCCTGCTTATTATTTATACATTTATTTGAAGTTTTTCTGCATTTACTGAAACCAACTAATGTGATCATGAAGTGAAACTAAAGTGAAAGTTTTCAGGGCAGTGTATAGGTCCTATTCACAATATGATAAAGAGACGGGGAGCCTATAATATTTAGGCCCTAATGAACAAATCAAAGTGTTATGTTGAAGTATTCATTTGTAGACCATCCTAGAGCATGTTGAGGGCCTAGTGTGGCACTACCATATAATTTATAATAGAGAATCACACTTTAGCCAAATGGAACACATTAAAATGCACTAGAAAACAGGAAAAATGTCTATAATATTCTGAATTTTCTGGGGGACTCCCTCTTGATAATTAATTAGACAAGTATTCTTGCCTATTTGTTGTGGCTGTTGATGTTCTCAGCCTCTATACATGCCTTTGTACGTCACTGATATGAGTATAACAGATATATTTAGTGCAAATGACGGCAGCTGCGTCCATCATGTTGTGGAACGTTATTAACCAATTGCCCGAGTGACCTTCCGTGTATATCTCGCAGGTGGGTGACCAGATCTTGGAAGTGAACGGGCAGAGCTTCGTGACCATCTCCCACGACGAGGCGGTGCACATCCTGAAGACCGGCCTGCAGCTGCTGGTCAGGGTGAGGGACGTGGGGAAGCTGCCTCACGCCCGCACCATCGTGGACCAAACCAGGTGGGTCAACAGCACCCAGCCCGCGCCCGAGACCACCGGCGCACCAGAGACCCCCTCCGCAGTCCAGAGTGTCCCGAGCCCAGCCCGGAGTCCCAGCGCTGCAATGACACTGCCCGTCCACACGGGGCACACTGCGGTGAACAGTACGGAGAATGCGTCGGGGCATGGGACGGATCATTGTGCGGGGAGTGGGAATCAGACAAGCAATACAAGGTCAGTGATAATACCTTTCCCCATTTTACCCATTTTCACCACCATTACACGCCCACTACTCTGTACTTACTCCATTCTCCAATTTTACTTTCTTAATCGGTGATACGCATAGGATTTGGCAGCGTTGCAAAGACATTTTGGCACAAATGGAAAAAAATAAATAAAAAAGACGCTCCTCGCTAGTGTGATGTGCAGATTTTGATCCTGCAGAGGGGTATTTTGCTGTGATGATGTTTACACAGGAATTCGACTCCCATTGGGCCCCGCAATTTTCCAACCCAGACTTTTTTCTTTTATGAAATTGTTTTAGTTCAACATTGCAATTTAAAATGTTTAAAATACAAGCTAACAATCCACTGGTGTTATAGATTATAACTATTTAACAGCACAATATGTCTTCAAGTCCAAAATGAAAACTCTTACTTTTGAATGGTACTTTTTGAACGATTCTTTCAACATCTAAAATTGTATTAAATGGACAACCAATTTCAACCATTTTATTTTGGTTTTCAAGGCTGTATGAAGTAGATAAGAAAATTCGGTCAGTGTGGACTCAGACTTCAGAGAGCAACATTATAAACCGTTTTTATTAGTTAGTTTTCTGGTGGCTTTAAATTTCTTTATCTCCCTGTAAATGAGCGTGTGATGCTACCAGGCCAGGTTATGGGTCAGGTCCGTGGAGAGGTGAACTCGTACAAAGAAGTAATGCATGTTTTCACTGTATTTTTGAGCAATAAAAATAACCTCAAATTGAAAAAGAAAACGCCACATAGAGATGTTTAGTGCTATACTGTGGAACATTCCATGCAAACAATAACATCTCCATGGAGACAAGTAGAAAAGTTCCATAATGCAACTTTTAAATATAAATAAAAAACATCTTCTAAAAAATAAAATTGTATTAAATGGACAACCAAAGCTGTAAAAACTAGATAAGAAAATCTGGTCAGTGTGGACTCAGACTTCAGAGAGCAACATTATAAACCGATTTTTTGTTAGTTTTCTGGTGGAGGGTCTGTCATCTGTTTGTTTCCATGGAGATGTCATGGCTTTCCCTGGAATATTCCACCAAATGGTTATTAAATGTATTCGTCTTGCGTTCATTTCATTACATGTTACTCCTATAATCACCTTGAAAACCATGCCATGGAGTTCAGTTTAATGCCAGACTGTGAAGCAATTTAGGTAAAGCAATAGCATCTCCATGGAGACAAACAGGTAATGGACCCTTGATCAGAAAAGTTACATAGTGCACCTTTAATTCACTTTCAAATGTTGTTACTATAGACTGCATATATAAATGGACGTGGCTAACCTGCTCACTTCCTATTTGTGTTTCAAATAGGAAGTGAGCATGGCTCCAATTCACTTTACATTGAAAAATTGTCACCCCTCTCTCTGTAACTGCTGCAGTGAGACTCGTCATGTTGGTCTTAAAATGTTCATATTAAGTTCATATTACAGTTTTTATTTCGCTGTTGTGTCTGTAAATCAAGATAACAGATGAATCAGGCACCTTCTTTCCCCGAGATCGCTCCCGCTAACGTTAGCAACAAGCTTGTTTGGCATCGTTACTAAGCGCTACTAAGTGGGAAGGGGCGTTACCTTCACCAGCCTTGCTCTGGATTGGCTCTTTGATTGCTATAATACTCACGGAATTCCAAATATGGAACTCATCTACAAATTCGCCCCTGAAACTGCTACCCTTGACGAGCTTCATTTGGAACACATGGGCGACGTCACACTCCCTTAGTCCCCTTCTTTATACAGTCAATGGTTATTACACACACATTTATACTCCTGTTAACCTCATTGCCTTTTAGCGTTTCCCGGGTTTGGCTTAGCCTAATTTCTCATATGTTTCTATCTGCTCGGCTTTATAATCCATAACCATGATGAAGATACTGGCTCTCCACTCCTCCTCCTCACAGTGTACAATACAGGGTTGAATAATGGAAGCAATTGCAGTGGATGGATTTCCCCATAGAGATCAATACATTCCCATACCAGATTAAGGCCTTATACCAGATTACATTGCATAGTAACCATATAGTGCACACACAGACACACGCACACACACACACACACACACACACACACACACACACAAACACACACACACAGGGGCCCATACAACACTATTTTCCTGTCTCTGTTGTTTCCTCATCACAAACAGACCTGGAGTTGTGTTTTGTTTCATTCACACATGTTTAACACACAAACCCTGCATATTTAGGCCATGTTCTTCAAAAAAGAACTTGTGATGTCATGTGGTAATACAGGAAGTGCTCCACTGTGTTTTTAAACTCCATACACCTTCACTAGAATCATTTGGATAATTTCAGCCCTTCATGACATCACGAGGTGCAACAGAGCATTTTGAGCTTTGGAGATGTAGACAGACTAATAATAAAGGGTTACTCAAGCATGTTTGAATGAAACAAAACACAACTCCCCGTATGTTTTTGATGAGATAACAACATGCTAACATGGCTTAAAGCTCTCGAGAGTCAGTTTGGCATAATTATAGGACCTTTAACCAGCGTCATCTTTATTTTTTTGTTTTCTACAGAATGTTAAAGGTTTTTCAGTGCAATACAACATAAAAAAGCAAAAAGCATGAAATTATTTTATTTTGTTTTTTGGCTTAAAAGTTACATACTAGGATTTTAAAGAGGATAGGTTAAACATTAAAGTGACCTCATAAAAAACACTGAATTTGGGGTTAATGTCTCGCACCTTCTGCTGCCACCAGTGGGGATTGGATTCAAATGAAAAATGAGCAACATGGTTAATATCATGTGATATTTGCAGATAGATGTTTAGTGTTGAAGGTAACAGAACTAGAATGAAATAGTTGAATGAAACAAAATGTTACTTGCACTTAAACGTCCTATATTATGCAAAATTGACTTTTGTGAGCTTTAAGGCATGTTAGAATGTTGTTACCTCATCAAAAACATACCTGGAGTTGTGTTTTGTTTCATTCACACATGTTTGAATAATCCTGGATTATAAGTCTGTCTACATTTCCCAAACTCAAAATGCTCTGTTCCACCCTGTGATGTCATGAAGCGGTAGTTTTCAACTACTTCTACCTTTTGTTTAGTAAAGATGGGAAATTCCAGGGCTGAAATTATCCAAATGATTCTAGTGAAGGTGAATGAAGGTTAAAAACACACTGAAGCACTTCCTGTTTTACCACATGACATCACAAGGTGGAACAGAGTGTTTTCTGTTTAAGAGAGGAACTTAACCTAAATATGCAGGGTTTGTGTGTTAAATGTGTGAATGAAGCAAAACACAACTCCAGATACGTTTATGATGAGGAAAGAACATTATAACATAGCTCAGAAAATAACGTAATATGGGCACATTAAGGTATGTTTCGATTTTAAAAATATATTATTAAAAGTAAATTGGAGATATTTAATAACCATATGACTAGGGCTTTGTCCGAATGTCCACACTATTCCCTACTTAGGGCACTATTTAGAGGTCACGCCATTTTTAGTGGTTTCCGAATGACCAAGGAGTGAAAAAGTCATGCACTCAAAATTTCTCACAATGCACCTTGAAAAGTAGTGAGCAAAAGTGGTCACTAGACCGATCAATATAAACCACAATGCACTGCAAGAGTTGGAAAAAAAGACAGCGGACAGGGACAGGTCTTTAACTGGACACAACACGACTGAATGAAAACAGATGGAAGTGCTGGTTTATCGCACTGCTGACCCCTGATTATGAATAAAACACTTGCTCTAAATTTGCTAGCTTTAGCCGCTTGCAATAATTTCCACATCTCAGACAAAGTGTTTTAAAATCTAGTCTGTTTATGTGAGGTCCAGCTTGATAAAAACATGTACGGTTATTATTATCCCATAAATACTTGTGTGCCAGTCCAATCTGATCATTATTTATGACAGAAATCAAGGTTGATCAGAGTTTAGATGACTTTTTTTCACTTAGACGCCAGAGTCACGCGACCCGAACATAGTGAGCTGCGAGTCCGAATCGTTCTGTGAATGAGTGCACTATATAGTTTGCAGGGCTTTGTAGTGAATGAGGGGTTCGGGACTAGGTTGGAATTTCACACACAGCCAATGTAATGGGTAGTGTAAATTCAGTTAGCCTTTGCACCCCTTTTTATCATTCTAGTCTTATATTAATTTCAAACCAATCTTTCAAATCAACATGACTTTTCCCGATAAACGTATTTCATATGACCCTAATTGTATTTCACAGTTAGCATAGATTAGATTAGCGCACAGTTGGCATTTAGCAGCAGGGCCATGTGAAAAAGGTTAACCCCAAAGTGATGGGGCTGGACAGATGGAGCCTTCAGGCCAGCAGCCAGAAGAACACAAGTAGACTATTAAAAAGTATTGTGAGTTTGGAAGGTTTTATTGTGAATCGAGGATGTTTTTGTCGTTTGGTTCAGACTAATCAAAAAGTCTGCTGTGGGAAAATCACTTAATGGCCCGTTCCTGCGATTTCATTACGGCAATTGGATGTACAAGCTCTGCTATTTCGTCTTTATAATTCGGTTCATTGGGAAATAGATCTTTTTAGTTCAATCTGGGATACGAAGCCTCAACATTATTACAAAAGCATAACTATTAACCATGGTTGCAAAGAGTCTGAGGCAGCGTTTGTCCTTGTGGTGTCAAAAGAATCTAAAAGAATCTAGAAATACAGTCTCTCAATATCGTTTTAGATCTTTACTTTTTTTTGCTGAAAAATGTTCAAATACATCATCTCCATTGTTTTTTGTAACTAAGAATAAATCAGCATTACAGTTGTTATTAGTAAAAGAGCCCAACACCTGTTATTGCTTGGAATGTTCCACAGTATGGCTTTAAATTTCTTTATATCCCTGTAAATGAGCATGTGACGCCACCGGGCCAGATTATGGGTCAGATCTGTGGAGAGGTGAACCCGTCCACAAAAATAATGCATGTTTTTCAATGTATTTTTGAGCAATAAAAACACCTCAAAATGAAAAAGAAAACGGCAGATAGAGATATTTCATGCTATACTGACGAACATTCGATGCAAACAGTAACATCTCCATGGAGACAAGCAGAAAAGTTCCATAATGCAGCTTTTAAAAATATAGAAAACATATTATTTTTCATGTCTCCCAAAAGTTGCTAACTGTTGTCATTGTTTTGCGTTCAAACTTGATTAATTGCGGCTCCATTGTGTATCACTCAAAAAAATGTCTGTGCCAAATAATTAACACTTGCCAGCAGCCTAAATGAGCTTTCACGAGCACATCCCAAACTGAGCTGTGGACCAAAGTTGATGCATTAGATCCAATATTCATCTGGATCTTGATGAATGGACAAATCTGACATATCTTTCCTTCATTCATCTTCTTTTGCCCTTTCTCATTTAGGGTCATGGTTGGCTGGAGTCTAGATATTGCAGTATAACCACTTACCAGGTCTCACACACACACACACACACACACACTTTATAAATGTTATATACTGTAGAGGCTGAAACCTAAACCAAATCAATATAGTAATAGTAACTGTGACCATCATACTGATCAATGAAGATGTGACTGGAAAATACACAAAATTTATATATGGAATACATTTTTGAGAACGTATTTTTCCCCTATATTATATTGTAAAAAAAAAAAAAAAAAAGACTGTTGCACACTACCTGCTTCTATTGGCATTTTAGCAATGTATTATCACTACCTCATTTTTTTTTTTATAACGTTGGTCCCTCATCAAAAACATGCCTGAAGAGGTTTTATGTGATTGTGATTGTGTTGTTGTAATAGCGCTCTGAAGGGGGAGTGACTTACCATGGAGAGCAAAGGGATTAGAAACGTCAAAAATGAAAGTGAAAGTTATAAAACATGTTAGCACGTTGTTTCGGTGAATATAACATTTTCTAAACAATAAAAGGTTACAAGGTGATGTAAATGTGTCCGAAATTGTTGAGATGTGTCGACACATGTGTATAGTTACCGCTTCTTTGGATAACTTTTGTATTTTATTTATTTTTTGTTTTCTTTTGTGCTCCACGAGCTCAGTAGTTTACCATTCATTGACTATACACTGCCAGCTATTCATGATGTTTGAACTTCTTGCTTCTAGACGCCATTTTGAATACTTTCCACCATTCAAAACATACAGTATTTTGTTTTGCATTGTTAATCGCTACGGCAATGCTGCTCATTTTTCATCACATGGACATTCTGTGTTACCGTGTCGAGCGTAGTCTTGTCTAAATCCCCGTATCTCCTGCACTGCTCCCTGTTGACATCTCCATTGAGTGCAGTGCAGCGTGTGTGGTTCCTCCTCCCCCATCTGTCCGGCCTGATGGATCTGGCTGTGTTTTGGCCTGTGTGTGAAACTAAAAGGGTTTTCTCTGCTTCGCGTCTCTCAACTCCACACCCCATTAACCAAAACCCAGCCTAGTCCAGAGACCAGTGCTGCGCCGCGCTGATCTGAACCAGCTCCAATTATCTACTGAAGTGCCTCTAAATCATGTTTCAGAGCGTTCAAAACAAGAAGAAGGGAGATTGGATTTGGCCCGCGTGGTGGTGAAGAGCGTAGCGTTCTCACGATTTAGTCCCAGGGTAGATTAATGGATATGTTTACATGCCCCTAGAAAAAAAATGAATTTCTTTCTCCAGTTATGTTGATACATTTGAGCTTGAATTGACTAATGAGCTGGACCAATGACAGTGCAGCATTGTGGTTTGGGTGATGGATGCACACTGGCAGCCACTGACTCTGACTGACTACTTGTTTTTTGGATTTTAATTTGTGGATGGGAAATATGTTTCTCTCAACAGGATTAAAGGTGCACTATGTAACTTTTTTGATGGAGGGTCTACCGTCTGCTTGTATCCATGGAGATGCTACCGCTTTGCTTAGAATTAATTTCATTTATCTTTATTTATACAGGGAGAGTCCATTGAGTGTATTCAGACTCTCTTTTTCATGATCGCCCTGTTAAAAATACAGAAAAATACAGACAAAAACAAACCAAAAAAAGTCAATTTAAAGTCCAGTTTTGCAAGTCCTTGAAAAGTATTCAGTTTTTGGGAAGCAAAATAACCAAAAGCTTTTTTTTCCATTTCAGTTCTAGTGCGGCCAGTTTTTAGACGTAGACAATCATGAGATCTTGTATTCAAAGTTCCTCCATCAAAGTTAGAATTCATGCTTCACAAGTTATTATTTTAGCAATTAAAACTCTTGCAATTTAATAAATATAGAAGTTTAAATAACTGTGGAACATTCCAGGCAAAGCAATAACATATGGCATAGCTATTGGGGCAAATTTCCAAACGGGAACAGTTTGTATGCCAAACCTGTTTGCTAACGTTTTGTTTTGTTTCTGTTGCAGACCCACATCGGCCCGAGCTGCACCTGTGTTAGCGAAGGTAAGACACTAGTTGTTACATTTCACTAAATCATCATAATCCAAGAGCTATGGCAGCGATATCACAACCCAAATAGCTGTTTGTATGCTTGCCAATTTAGCTAACGTAATGTCCTCTGCAAAGGACAACATACCCCTTATTATTTACACGCAAAACCTGGTAACCCTGTAGTTTAGACCTCTACAAACACGCTCTGAAATGCATGGGATTCTTGTATTAGATCAGCCTCGTGTTTGAACTGTGCACTCTGAGCTGAATTCTCACTTCAAACATCAGTTGGAAACTAAGCCCTATTTGGGATGTAAGTCAAAAAGTCCAGTTGAAAAAGGATTTGTATCTCAAGTTAAGGTCAATTATTAGTATTTGGAGAACTCTTATTGTACTCAGAGAACTGCGGCGTGGATGTAGCACAGTCCAATCATGCTAGGAGAGGCATTCATCTGCATTGGGTAAGAAACAGCCAGGCAATTATTAGACGTGTGTTTAGACGTGTACCATTTTCGAATAATCCTAATGATAGCCCTGAGTTTTGGTGACAAATCTTCACATCCAAAGCCATCAGCGATCTGTGGAACTTCTATTTGTGCGAGAGAGAAGGGAGCGGGCGGGCCTCTGTCACCGAAGGAACGCTACTTTCATAAATGCAGTGAATCCACGTAGGTTCCGCAGGTTTTGGATGGTTTTTCATAAGCTCTTGTGCGGGTTGGGTCGCTGAATCCTGGCAACCCTCTGGTGTACTCTCTCATTTTATACCAGCAGCGATGACAAATTACAATCCCTTTATCGCAGACTAGCTTGTGTTGTTTCATTGTTTTGGTCGGTTATGTTAAAGTGAAAGTAAAAACTACCAATGTGTTTATTTCGCAGCACATTTACTAACATGTCTAAAAATGAAACGCTCAAAGTAAATGAGTTGTCGCTTATCTCTACTTGCAAAAGCGTTGTTAACTATTTGTCAGCATTTTACTAGCAATTATAGCTAGCAAGTTTTAGCACGAATGCATGTAGACTGGGACAAGAGTGATCTGTCTGGAAAACTGTGGATTTATTATGGCTAACTTTTCTGCAGAAATAGTTGTTTTTCCCTCCAGCATACAGTATCATAAAATGATCTCCCTGTGGAACTGAGAGAAGCAAACCTCAGCATGACGAAGCTAGCCCACCTCTGTGTCCTTTGGTCCACTGTTGCAGTCATAAAATGTTAATGCATTGAGGCCTGGTCTCTGTATTGTCCCCAGTGTGTGCTTAAAGACAGTTTGTGATGCAGGAAAATGCGCATTACCACGGGCCACAGACATGAGGCAGCGTCCTGAGGATTTGACCCGTCTCGCTGGATTCAATTCAGATGATTGAAATGATTGACTTACTGGGCTTTGTGGACAATAGCTTGGACTTGTATTTTTGGCTATGTTTTGTTGACAAAAATATATAAAATGTGAATGCTTTTTTGCCTGCCAAGTCCAGAATGATATCTGTCTGTATTTTTTTATACAGAGGGATATCAATCTGGTCCCCAAAAGTGATCGTGCAATCAGATATGTTTATTTCACCTCAGCTTAGAGTTTATTGCTTTGCCCATTGCTTCTGCAGTGATGTTTTTCGGTCTCTTGTGATGTGTTTTTCTTTTATTTTTCCTCATAAACAGCCATATTCGTTTCAGTACAGATGGGCCATGCATGTCCCTGGTTGGCTAATCCACTTGTCAATCACACCTGTCTGAACATGGGGAGATTCACCCGTGATCAGACTCACATCTTAGTAAAGAACTGGATAAGCGTGTATTCTGGAGAGACATCTACTGAAATATTTTGAATACTAATGTTCAGTTGGGATAAATCACGTACATTTAAAGGTCCTATATTACACAAAATTGACTCTTGTGAGCTTTAAATCGTGTTAGAATGTGTTACCTCATCAAATACATACCTGGAGTTGTGTTTTGTTTGATTCACACGATTGAGTAACCCTTTATTATTAGTCTGTCTACATCTCCAAAGTTCAAAATGCTCTGTTCCACCTTGTGATGTCATGAAAAGTGGGAGTTTTTAAGTTAACAGTTACCTTTTACCTTTGGTTCAGTAGAGATTAGCAATTCCAGGGCTGAAAATATCCAAATGATTCTAGTGAAATGAAGCACTTCTTACATTACCACATGACATCACAAGGTGGAACTGTTTGTTCTGTTTGAGAGAAGAACTCTTTAAACTTAAAATGATTGGATTAACAGGACTAGTGGCATGATTTTCACTCTACTTATTTCGATTGTTTTTTGTGTGTTTTGGAGATAGCAGAATCAACAAGCAAGTCAGGCTTCTCATCGGGTTTAGCTTATTGTTGTTTCTTATTCATTCCCTCTTCTGTCACTTGACTACAAAATTACCATAATTGGATCTAGGTTTGTACAAAAACAGAACCAGTCAGAATCTGTATTAGTACAAGACATCTGGGGCTCAGTTCATAATCACTTTTCAAGTACTGGTGACACAACATGGTTTTCAACTCGACTTGTAAACTGACACCAAATCTTATGCTGGAGCGAGAGTTCTGCTTTAAACTCAGTCTATTTTCTTTTGTAAAATCACAACAGTCGTGATTATTACATTATTAAGTGACTGCACAGCCTTCAACTGTCTGACTTAAAATGGCCGTTCAGTTGTTTACTTACACTTACAATCATGTCTATCTTTAAACTTCTTTAAAACTGCAACTGTTAAACGTCTGTAACCTTTTTAAACTTAACTTTAATCACTCCATTCAAATATTTTCTACAACATTGACTTCAGAACACATTTTTACACAGAATGATGTAAGTGATTGTATGAGCAGATATATTAAAGGTCCTATATTACACAAAAATTACTTCTTTTTGAGAGAAGAACTCAGCCTAAATGTGCAGGGTTTATGAGTTAAACATGTCTGAATGAAACAAAACACAACTCCAAGTCTGTTTGTGATGAGGAAACAACATTGTTACATAGATCAGAAAATAACATAATTTGTAATAGTTTCCACCAGACTGTGCAGGTCACTAGTTGATTATTTTTGGTCTGGGTCTACAGGGATGCAAAAGGGTGCATTGCAAACTCATTTAAAAGTGAGTGTTTGCACCCTTATTTGAGGCAATTAAAATATGACACAGAATGGAAGACAATTTTCTTTGGACCCTTTTGAAATGCTGATGTACTCTTAGTCAGTTTGGACCGAGGGCCAAAGCTAAGGTCGTCGGTTCATACCCAGAGTCTTTGAAATTGTCTCTGCGCAGTCACTCACAATGGCTTCAATGTGTCTAGGTATATTTTTCTGTTAATGCGAGACCAAGCCCTGGAGTTTGAACATGGCCATTTCAGTGAATGGGCCGAGCTCAGTGGTGCGTTTCGCTTGTTCAGACTTTAGTGGCTAGGAACATTTAGTAAGATTAAAAAGCTGTTTTAAGGCATCTGAAGGATTTTCAACTGAGAAAAAGTGCGTGACCTGAAAAATCGACACTAAATCCAACCTTTGTGAAAGCTTTAGGTTCCTATTAGCCGGAAACTATCAGTTAATGTTTAAAGGTGGACAAACACATAAACTCTGCCCACAACCTTTCAAACATTTTAAATAGAGCTTCTAAACTGGGCAGCGCCTGGAGGACTAAAGACCTGGGGGAGGAGAGGCGAGGTTTGGACATATGAGGAGCACTGTGATTGGTCGAGCAGGTATCCACATATCAAACTGCACCTCTCCAGCCAGGTGTAATCAGGGCAGTCTTCTATGATGTCACTAAGTACTAGAAATTGCAAGGCAAGATTATTTGTATAGCACAAAACAAAGTAATTCAAAGTGCTTTACAGAATAAGAAAGACATTAAACTCACAATGCAACAAATCAAAACATAAATAATCACAAATAATCATCATAAAATGAACATTAAAAGAGAAGAATGCTGAATAAAAACCTTTCAGCCATATGCACAGCTAAACAGAACCATTTTGAGCCTGGATTTAAACATTGTCAAAGTAGAGGCTGTTCCAGGTTTTAGCTGCATAAAACTGAAACGCTGATTCCCCATGTTTAGTCCTCAAAGTAGAGCTGGTTCAGGTTTTAGCTGCATAAAACTGAAACGCTGATTCCCCATGTTTAGTCCTGACTCTGGGCACCAGCAGGAGGCCGGTCCCTGAAGTCCTCAGAGTGTGAGATGGTTCATATGGCACTAACCTCTAAGTGTGTGCTGGCTCCGGTAGCTATCACACACTTAGATACTAGGTCAATTGCAGAGGCACACACTTAGATTTAGACGTTTTTGACCAGAATGGCTGAAAATGTACCTAGTTTGCACTAAAGCTGCCAAAAAATGACTAGGAACAGTAGATAATGCAATTAAAACATCATATTCAGTTTAGTCACAAAAAAGTGGATTTAGTGTTTAGTTCTATTCTCTGGGCTGCAGAGAAATTTTTCATTGTCGTACCAACGGACTGGACACTAGTCCTACTTGCGGCAGGTTTATAATGCTCACAGTCAGACTTTATAATAGAGCCATGGGTGAGACGCTACAGGCCAAACTCATTTTTGCTTTAGGACATTTTGGGATGAAGCCTGATTGGCTGATCATTGGTAGTCCACCCTGCTTCACAAAAGCCCGCTCTAATCCTGTGTTTGTGGCCAAAAAATTAATCCACATGAACACTACTGTGCCAAAGGGTTGTGAGAGGTTGAAACAAGATTGAAATACCTTCTTTCTTTCTTGACTTGAAAATCATGTACCCCAGCCTTAATAAATAAACCTTTATTCGACAGCTGCCACCAATTTCAGAACAGAGACTTACACCATGACCTTAAGAACAATCCGGTCCTCGGTAGAAGCGGACGCAGCGGTAGTACCAATCCTTCACACTGACACATTTTGACAGAGCAGTGGAGAGGCCTGTTGTTAGCTTAACTCCCACAGAAGTGCTGAGGAGGGAGGCCTGGCTAATAAACTGTGTGTGTGAAGTCATGTGTCTGCTGCTCCCTGATACCGGCTGCCTGTAAATCGCATTGGGACACACAGCCCTGCATTCTAACAGAGACGGAGGAGAGACTGTGAGGAGCACCCGTACTGCTGCTGAACAAGGCTGTTGTTTAAAGTGGAAGTGGGTTGGATAATCCGGCAAAGCTGGTTTTACTTACAGTGAATGGTGCGAGACAGTGTACTTTTGTGCCGGTCCAAAGCCTGGAGAAATACTGAGGGTTGCGTGAAGAAGGGCATCTGGCTTAAAATGTAAAATGTATGCACTCCAGAAATTGGCAGCGAGGTTATATTTACTCGGGTACATTTATTAGAGTAGCCTAATTCCAGACTTTTACTACTGTGAACTGTGTTTTTATTGAAGTAAAAGTAGTAGTAGCTTTATGTCAACAATATTACATTTGAATTAGTGTTTTTGTGCATCCCTACTTCAGATATATGTATTTTTGTGTATTTTTTTGTGGGCTATCCTTTGAAAATACCAGATTTGTGCATTAATATTTTGTCAGCTTCAAAATATATACCTCCAGACAGTTACTTGTGCAATTACAAATACTAGTATTTCCTCCCAAATACTATTAATTTGTGTAATATCGTGCACCACAGCTTTGTACTTCTTCTGAGTAATAGTATTTTGAAGTAACAGTGCTCTTATTTAAGTACAATTTTTAGCTACACATCACACGTTATAAAACTTTGGTGGTCTGACCATAAAGAAGAATCAGTCTAATAGTATTTTTATTGTGTAGTTACTGACAACCACCGTATTTCAAAAATTCTAAACATTGGCCTTCGTTCTATTTTCTTTTGTGAATTTGTCCTTTATCCAAATAATGTTTTTTTTTTCAGTTCTGGTTGAATTCACATGGAGCCTGCTGAGCCACTTACCTCATTCACAGGAAAAGACAAAATGAAATTTGCTGAACCATTTGAAAATATTTGACAAACAAAAAGAACACCTCTTCCTTCAAAACGCAGTGGCCAGAAGCAGTTTACTAGATCGAGCTTCCTGCCTGTATTTGCACTGTATTAGACACAGAGGGTATGCAGGGGTCAGTTGGAGGCTGGAGAAAATCAATGTGAATAGGTAATAAATGCCTGTGGGTATTGTACACATGTTTTACCCTATGAGCTTTCGGCAGCCTCGGCTTCTAACACAAACCTGCCTTAAGGACTGCTTTTGTGGACTCATATTACTAATACTTTGATTGCAGTGTTACATGGTGTGTGCAAAGCTAACTGGCCGACGTTCCTTATTCAAAACCAATGAGATGGAAATTGTGGCTTGAGTGAGTTTGCGTTAGGAGCATAGACTGTATAAAGGAGTGGACTAAGTGAGTGTGACGTCACCCTTTGCGTTCAGCTCCAGTCAAATGAAGCTCATCGAGGCTGGAGCAGTTATGGGGCAAATTTGGAGCTAAGTTTCATATTTGGAATTCCGAGTATCATAGCAACCAAAGAGCCAATCTGGAGCAAGGCTGTTGAAGGTATCACACCTTCCCACCCACTCGGGAACGGGTGCTTAGCAATGCTAGCGGGAGCGACCTCAGGGATAGAAGGCGCCTGATTTGTCTGTTATTAATGTTCATATCTTGAAATAAAAATGTCAGGATCGTGTAGAGTCGAGTAATAAGAACATTTTAAGTCCAAAATGACGAGCCTGACAGCAGCAGTTATGGAGAGAGGGGCACAGAGCCAGAGTCTGTGGAGCCGGAAGCATCCCCATTCTCACTTCCTATTTGGAACGCAGCAGCTAGGGGTCCTAGCTATGTCCATTTACATATACAGTCTATGGTTAGGAATGTAAAGATTCAGTAGGATGCATGTTTTCCCAAAATATTTTGCAAGATAGTGATAAAATGATAGATTGAATGCGTTTAACCATTGCGTCCTGTTGGGTCCTTTTATGCCACTTAAACTTCTAAGCTGTATTGGATACATTTGGATGATTTTTGGTTATAAACCATATATTATTAAACATTTTATAAAAAATCTATTTGAAATTTTGCATCGGCCATTATTATAGGATTTACAAATTTGCTGCCTGTAAATGTAGTGTTGGTGTCTCTTTTACACCACTCTTTGTCAGCTGTAAAAAAATATAGTATATTATCTTATCTGTTAACTTTTTTGCTTAACTTTTGTCCAGAAATACTCAGTTTGCCCAAGTTTGTGTAGTTTTCCCACTGTTTTGCCGTGCTTTGCAGTGGGGCTCTCTGGAGGGCTGTACATATTTAGTAGGATCCTGGGGGCACATACTTACCTGGGGCATGTTCGGGGGGGACACTGGGGGGTATGTGTGTGAATTTTGGATAATATGCATATTTGGGTGTATGATGGAATGGATCTTATTTGCAAAAGGCTGTGCAGTATTTGAACAGCCCTTACACACGCTATATACATGCACATTCACAAAAATGTACACGTATACTGCTTATACTGTACTTTCTTAGCTCTTAGCGTGTCACCTTTATGTTTACCCCTAACATAAATATGTAAATATTGAAGCAGATGATTCCTGACACTTTCCAATCATTTGTACCGTTAACCATTCCAAACCTGACATGAGCCAAGTCCACAGTTCCCCAGTGAACCTCCTCAAGGTGATCTGAGGTGCTACAGTACAGGTGCTGAGCCATGGAAAAATGCACCTTCTCATTTAATTTAATGGGCCAGCAGCAGAAGTGACTGCACCATAACAACGATCGGAGCTGCACCTGTCAGTCAAGCTAACGAACCCTCCCAGAGATGTATTTATGAGCCATAGCATTGTCAGTGTTCTACGACATAGTAATACACGCTAATGGAATCAAGCTACAAGGTGAGAGGGTGAGGCTACGGGTGAATGAGATAACCTTGTTTTTCTTCAAGTAGCAAAAATGTTTAGAATTAATTTAGAGTGGCACTTGGTAGAGTGTGTGCCCAATAGTCAGGAATTTGTTGGTTTGATCCCCGCCTCGATCTGTGCAGGTAGCTATTGTGTCCTTGGGCAAGGCGCTTAACCCTCATTGTTGTGCATTGCCGTCGTATGTTGTGTATGGACAGAGGTGGGTAGTTACATTTACTCAAGTACATTTACACAAGTAACATTCTAATAATGCTGTACTTCTCTAAGGTATTTTCAGATGCCATGCTTTTATTCTTAGTTGAGTAATATATTTGACAGTGTAGCAGTACTATCACTTGAGTAAAGGTTGTGGTTACGCTTCCCACTCTGAGAAGGTAAGTGACAAAGGCTTTATCTAGAGAATATGAAATGATTTAAACATTGTTTTTCTTGGTAAATGGTCACATTTTTATATAGCGCTTTTCCACCTTCAAGGCACTCAAAGCGCTTTACATCAAGGAACCAATCACCCATTCACACGCACATTCTGACGCTGGGAGCGAGGTAGGTAATACTTGCCCAAGTATTCATCTGTGGGAGCTGGAATCGCACCGCCAACCTGCGGATCTGACCACTCAACCAACGATGTTTATGTCGAGAGCGGGATACGAACCATCAACTTTTGAATCAGTGGACAAACGCTCTACCAACTGGGCTACTGTATTTTTTGTGCTTTTATGTTTTTATTCTTACTTAAGTCATGTCAAGGCCACCGTTTTTTACTTGCGCTTGAGTAGTATTATTTAATAACGCTACTCTTACTTGAGTACAGTTTTTGGCCACTCTACCCTCCTGTGTGTATGAATGTGTGAGTGTGTGAGCGGTTTAAACTGCCAAAATACAAATGTTTTGATTCGGTTTGCAGTTACAAAGTGTTAGCACAGCGCACAATTATCGAACGGACTTTAACCCTAAAGAATAACCTGGCAAGTTTGAGGACCCAATCCAAAAGAAAAACAAGACTACTTCGTGGAAGTCAATTTTACGTCCTTGCAGATTGGAATGCTAATGAAAGACATTCATTATAATTAGAAAAACAACACAAGACGTGCTCTGTCAAAGCTGAAAATCAGGCAAAGGGAGAGTAAGACCATGTTTTTAAGTCAACTAAACCGAACTGAGATGGTCCGGACATGTACAGGGAGGGATAGTGGATATGTGGAGGGAGGGATGCTAAGGTTACAGCTGCCAGACAGGAAACCTATAGAGGAGGTAAAGATTTATGGATGTAGTTTAAATGAGTTACAGGGAAGACTTAAAGACCCGTGCTTCCTCATCAAATCCGGTTAACCCTGAGACCTAGAAATGCGTTGGGTAATCTATAACGAGAAAGACAGTCCATATATTTGAATGGATATGGTTTTGGTATTGAAGTTTGGGAAAAGTTACAGTCACGCCACTTGACAACAACTGCTTATTTTTGCATTGGCAGCTACTATTTAGTAACTCATTTGGTGTAAAAGTGGCATGGTGGGTTAAGTATTTGCCCATCAACCGGAGGGTCATCATATATGCTGTGTGTGTGCTTTCTCTTCATAGACTGTTAACTCATCCCTTTGAATGGATATGGTTTTGGTATTGGAAAAAAAAAAAAAGACTTAATACAACTTGATAACAATTTCTAATGATTGCATTTGCAGCTAACAAACAGCTAACAACAGCGAAAGTAGCCTATTATATTTACTCATTTGTGTAAACCTGACTGTAAATGCACTGGCAAATCTATATAACAAGAAAAACTGTCCATAGATTTTAATAGGATATGGTTTTGATATTGAAAATAATATAGGCAGAATAAAACTGGACAACAACCGCTAATCGTTGCATTGGCAGCTAACAAGCAGCTAACAAGCAGCTAACAACAGCAAAAGTAGCCTATTATATTTAGTGAGTCATTTTGGGTAGACCTGGCTGTAAATGCACTGGCAAATCTATATCGAAAAACACTGTCCATACATTTTAATAGGATACTTTCGCTATTAAAAATAATATAGGCTTAATAAAACTTGACAACAACCGCTATTTGTTGCATTGGCTGCTAATAATAGCTAAGTGGAACTAAAATCTGAAAGAAGCCTTCTATTTAATCACTCATTTATGGTTAAAGTGGCACAGTGGGTTAAGCATTCGCCCACCAACCAGAGGGTCATCATATAATTTAGGCATAAAACAACTTGACAACAACTGTGGATCATTACATTTTGTTGTCGGCTAATTAAGAACTAACTAGGACTAAAATCCAAAAGGAATATAGTGACTCATTTGGGGTAAAAACGGCACAGTGGGTTAAGCATTCGCCCATCAACCAGAGGGTCATCATATGCTATTTGCTTGTTTTATTTTCATTATTAACAACTAAGTATAGAGCAAAAACCCAAAACTACTAAAGTGATTCTTTTAGAGGGCCATAACAGAAATGACCAGAGGGCCATAACAGAATAGCTAGCACGTACTGTATGTAGTTTCAGTATAGCTGATCACCATGTCTCTGTAACTGTCTATTAATGAAATTGATCTGACTGATGAGCCCGGGGCAAAACCAGGGCTAATGAGAATTTAATGTGAGACCGCTACGTCCAAGTGTATAATGCTTATTTGACCTGATTAGTGAAACTTAATTATACTATTCACCATAACTTAATGATGTTTGAATAGAGAGGACTATTTGATGCACCCAAGTTCAATTACCCATCCTTCAATGTCACTTGAATCACAGTTGTTTGGAGTAGGCACTCTCATTCCCCAGTTTTAGTCATTTCCCGGATTGGCATCAGACATGCTAGTAGTTAGCTTGACTCTATTTTCATTATTATTTCATTATTTTCATATTTGGTTCTGACTTAAATATGGAAATGACAGGGAGCAACAACTAAAGATACATATCTCAATTTTGAATGTTGTTACCTTCACAGATATTATCAATGGAAAGCAAGTTGAGAAGATTTTTTATCAAGGAGGGGTGGGATAAGTTTGGCACGAGATGAAAACAGCTTTGGCTTTCCAAAACACTGTTATACAAAGAGTATTTTTAATGGCACTTCCATTTTGCAAATGAACCAGGATCTTGGTGGAGGAATAGTTTGATATGGTTTATAGCTGACATGCTTTATGAGTAAAGGTACTACCATACTAGTCTCCCAGTTCAGATGAAGACCAATTACCATTTTTAAACTGATCTGAGAATGTCAAACATTTAAGTCATTTTTACTTAATTTTTTACTTAATGATTTTTGTTTTTGTTTTTTGGGGTTTTTTTTAAATAGAAGTTTTAGTATCAATTAGTATCTGGGCATCAATACTTCATACAACCCTAATAAGTAAATGGTCACATTTTTATATAGCGCTTTTCTTTCTTCAAGGCACTCAAAATACTTTACATCAAGGAACCACTCCCCCATTCACACACACACACACAGGTGACGAAGGTTAAGTGTCTTGCCCAAGAATACAACGATAGCATTCATCTGTGGGAGCTGGAATTGCACTGCCAACCTCTGGGTCAGTGGATCTGACAGCTCTGCCAATGTTTGATGTTTATGTCGAAAGCAGCATTCGAACCGCCAACCTTCATATCAGTGGACAAACACTCTACCAACTGAGCTACTGCTGCCCACACCCATAAATACAACATAAATACCCCACGTGAAATTGAACCGGGGACCTTCTTGCTTAAGGGATAACTACTCTGACACACTTGAGTACAGAGTAAACATCTTCCTCTGATCACAGGCGCTAGATAAGGGCTTCTTATTAGCAAAGCGCTCGTCATCAAAACCACTGTGCTGTCCATTAATTAGGCCCTCACCTCTAGAGACTGGATCATATGAAAGAACTAAAGAGCTGACTACAGTGTGTGGAGGTCAAAGACATAATACAACTTTAGCTCTGTCTGCGGCACAGCTGACACGCACCCTGCACTGTAAAGTCTATAAAGTCTATCTCGTAAAACTGGTATGCATTAGAAAATTACATGGCACGAAAATGCTGTCAAAATTTTACACAGACTGATTCCAATAAAAAGAAATTATAGAAATGTCCTTCAGTTGAGTGGGAAACAGTACTCTCTATACAATTTTATGTTTTGAATTGTGTTACACCATTCACACAGAAAGGTAGGTAAAGTACACAAACTCAAGTACTATAATAAAGAAAAGTAGTGGTTCAAGATATTACTCAGGTAAAAGGATTTGGGAAAAGTACTAGTCAAGTAAGAGTAAATGATCCTCTTCTAGTGATTTAAAATTAGAAGAGGTTCATCAAAGGTTTACCATATAGTCAGTGCTTAAAAAGTACCGCAAATTGTTAATCGTTATGGCAACAGTCAAACTTTTCATGATTCTTTTCAAACCCATGGATACTGGATTGGATTTAGCTTCTTCATGTGTATGTTGTTATGTCAAGTGACCAATGTTTGTATGGGCAGAATGGAAATGAAAATATGCAACAACTGCGATATACACGAAAGTAAAAGTATTCAGAAAAAGTACTATTCAAGTAAAAGTAAATGACCTATTACCTCTTCTAGTGACTTAAAATTAGTGCTTAAAAAGTAGTTTCCACTAGCTATGTAAGGGATTTCAGCATCGTTTCTGAGGAAGGTTGTGCATTCAAAGTAGATAATATCATGTTTCAAATTGTTCATTGTTATGGCAACGGTTCAAACTTTTCATCATTCTGAAACCCATTGATACTGCCTTTTAAAATAAGAATATGGTGAGAGTGAGTGCAGGAACTAATGAGAAAGAACTTCACGAACACAAAAGATTATATATTTCAATGTGACTGTTTATGAAATGAAATGAAAAGTTAAAGCTGCACTATGTAATTTTCCTAGTGAGGGTCTGCCACCTGCTCCTGCTTCTTTCCATGGACATGTTATTGCTTTGCCTGGAATGCTCCACAGTATGGCATTAAACTTGTCCACGGAGATAAGCAGGTGACGCCAACAGGCCAAGTTACAGGTCAGATCTGTGGAAAAGAGACTCTGCTGACAGAAAGAACATACTTTTCAGGCTAAATTTGGCTATAAAAACACATGTAACTGAATAAACACGAGGTGGACAAGTTTAATGCTATACTGAGGAACATTCCAGGCAAAGCAATAACATATCCATGGAAAGAAGCAGGTGGCAGACCCTCACCAGGAAAATTACATAGTACAGCTTTAGCATTCTGAGCATTTCATAAACAGTCAAATTGGAATATATAATCTTTTGTGTTCGTGAAGCTCTTTCTCATTAGCTCCATAATCTTCTTATTTATAAGATAGTGTCCAGGTTTCAGAATGATAAAAAGTTTGAACCGTTGCCATAACAATTAACAATTTGAAACATGATATTATATTTTCTGAATGGTCAACCATCCTCAAAATGGCACCATATAAAAGGACTCTGAAATCCCGTAAATAGCTATTACAAAGTACTTTTTAAGCACTGACCATATGGTAAAACTTTGATGACTTATTACCTCTTCTAATTTTAAGTCACTAGAACAGGTTCATTTACTTTTACTTGACTAGTACTTTTTCCAAATACTTTTACTTGAGTAATATCTTGAACCAAGCAATGACACCTCCCCGGAGACGAGCTGATGTCCCCCAACCATCGAAGTTACACAATGCGCCTTTAACAAATGACGCTCAACCATTGATAAATTGATCTGGTTGATTCCGGAGAGTTGTAGAATGTAGGGTGTGATCAATTTGATGTTGTTTTTGTTGCTAGTTTGTGGCGGATAATAAAAGGGTTTGTGTGTCCTCTGGAGACTCATTAAGTCTGTACTGTCCTGGGATGTTAGAGCTGTAGCATCTGCTCATATATAAAATGAGACAGCTGTTACTAAAACTAAACCCCGCCCTCTCATAGTAATACTGCCATGCCATTGGTCAACACCGTTAGCATTCTAGAGCCACATCAATTAGCCTAAAGAAAACTTAGACAAGAGAAAGTACTTGGACAAACTTCAAATCTCTTGATGTTTAAAGTAAGAGCACTTTTGTAGACTTTTTAAACATTTAGTTTCAAGTACTAGGATAACTGGAAGTTGGTAGGGATTTGTGACAACACCATTGTTTTTAAATTCTTATTTTGGTTGTGTTTATTACACTGAAAAACATGCATCCTTACAGTGAGCGAAGCTGACTCTTGACTCTTGTTTGGCCTGGAGGAGCCTCTTCCTGCTTGTTTCCATGGAAATGTTGTTCCTTTGGCTGTAATCCTCCATAGTATGGCATAAAACGTGTTTATGTCCATGGAGAATGTTCCAAAGTATGTTTTAACTTTCTATTTCTATGGTATCATCAGGTGATGTGCCACTTCCAAAGTTATATACTGTGCCTTTAAAGCTACCATATATAAGTTTATTAGTTGTTATGTCCAAACCATAGACTGTATATATAAATGGACATGGCTAACCTGCTAGCCACCGCATTCCAATAAGAAGTGATCATGGGCGCGTTTCCGGCTCCATCAACTCTGGCTCCAATTCACTTTACATTGAAAAATTGTCACCCCTCGCTCTGTAACTGCTGCAGTGAACATCGTCAATGCTCGTATTAACCCGCTCTACATGATCCTGGTGTTTTAATTTTGCTGCTTTGTCCGTAAATCAAGATATGAACATTAATCACAGACAAATCAGGCGCCTTCTTTCCCTGAGGTCACTCCCGCTAGTGTTAGCAACAGGTTTGATTGACAGCGTTGCTAAGCGCCCGCTCCCTGCTAAACCAGCAGTTCGGGCGGGAGGTGGCGTTACCTTCAACAGCCTCGGTCCGAATTGGCTCTTTGGTTGCTATGATACTTGTGGTCAGAACTCAGCTCCAAATTGGCCCCTGTAACTGCTCTAGCCTCGATGAGCTTCATTTGACTGGAGCTGAACGCTGTGGGTGACGTCACACTCACTTGGTCCACTTCTTTATACAGTCTATGGTCCAAACAGTTACTTTTTTACTCTTACTTTAATAAGTTCTTTGAGTAATAGTGCTCTAACTGTATCATTTTTGGTTGTAGACTTGTGTTTTATATTTTGAGCCCTAAGAAAATCAGTGCAGAGAATACGCTATTATCCACTGAGGCGCATGTGAAGGAAACACATTTATGTTACACAACTTCCAAAAAGGGTAAACTGTACGAAAATAACCCCATAAAAATGACAATATATTCTAATCTTGCGAGTCCAAAATAAGTATTAACTGCTGAGGCGTGACTTTGTTTGCACAGATGTTTGGGTTCATTTTGAGTGAATACTGGGCATGTTCTAGTCTGTGTAGTGCTCCTCATAGCCACAAATTAGCACAAGGGCTGTTCATTGATTGGAGAAGCAGATGTTTGGCTAATGAATGTGGAATTCAATAAACACAACACAGCAAAACAAGGAAGTCTATCAAAGCCAATGCTTGCAGTTATAGTTAAATAAAAAATTTAACTTCATTAAGGTCAAGATGTGAGTAATGCTTTGACTTTGGAGAGCTGCTTCTGTCCTCATAACTGGATAACACTTGAAAAATGTGTAAATCTGGATGCAATTAGCATTTGGGAAGCTATTATTCTATTGTATTATGTTTGTGCTACAAGAAAAGTTAACAGTACATTGTTTTTTGCAGTAGTTTACATTAGTTTTAGTAGTAGTGTGCAAATGAATGTATGTAACTTTACTATCTTACATGTATTCAATTATCCATCCATCCGTTTTCTCCCGCTTATCCGGGGCCGGGTCACGGGGGCCGCAGTGTAAGCAGGGACTCCCAGACTTCCCTCACCCCAGACACTTCCTAGAGCTTCCCAGGTGGAACCGCAAGGTGTTCCCAGGCCAGGGGAGGGACATAGTCCAAAAAAATAAATAAAAATTAAAAACATACAAAAAAAACGAATCTGTAACTTGGCGTGATGATGATGATGATGATGATGGGTGACTACTGGGAAAACCAAGTGCCACAGTGGGACAGCAGTGGCTCTAGTGGAAAGTGCTGTTGCGTCTATAGGCAAGACACTTCATCCACATTGCCTAGTATGAAAGTGATGTGTCTGCGAGTGTCGTGAGGGGCCGATGGCGTAGATGGGCAGCCTCACTTTGGTCTGTCCCAGGGCAGCTGTGGCTAGTTTGTCCAGTAGTTTGAGTATTATTGCTGATTTAAATCCATGTAGCATTCACAACACAACATTTTTCTTCACACAATTCATGTTCTTTCACCATACCATGTCCAGGAACATACCACACATATGGCTTTGTTCTCACCAAGGTCAAATCCACGCCACTATAAGAATGAGACTACACCATCTGTGCTTATATCTGCCGCTGCTTTTGTGTTATGCTAATTTCAACCTTAAATAAAAGAACACGAGTATTCATTATTGTGTCTTTGCAACTCCATTATGTATCTGATGTACCTCAATCAGGCCTGCATCGCTTTTTATAACAATCTGAAGAATTTAAATGAACTACTTATGCGGTTTAATGACTTTTAATTTAAGAGCAAAGATGAGATGTGGCGGAGTTATAATGAAAAGATGCATTACTTTGAGATGAAGATTAACGAAGGATGTTATGAGGAAAAAGAAGAAGAAGAGAATAAAATGAATAGTTTAAGGCTTGGTGGGCTGATTCTTGTGTTGGTGTGGACTAAAATGGACTTCAATAAAAGCATGGTTTTTGATTTTGGTTGTGTTTATTGCTCTGAAAAATGTAGAAAAACCTGTTCTTACGCTGGGTGGGCTTGCATCTTCACAGACCTGACTCTCATTTGGCTTGGATTAGGGCCTCCTCCTTCTTGTTTCCATGGAAATGTTGTTCCTTTGTATGCCCCAAAACGTATGTACCTCCATGGAGAATGTTCTGAAGTATGGTTTTAATATTCTATTGCCATGGAACCAGGTGCATGCCGCCTCCACTAAGTTACTTACTGTGCCTAACAAAACTCTGGATTTGCCATTTTAACTTTATTATATACTAAGCAAATGGACAAACTAAGTAAATACAAAATGTTCAGTTTCGACAGTTTAATTCTGTATTCAAATCTAAGAAACGCATTCAAAATGATTAATAATGCAGCTCCACCTAGATTGAAAAAATGTATTAAACTTCGTTCCGAACAAACTCCCCAATCCACTCTGTGGTCTGTGAACTGAAACTGCACAGTTCCAAAAAGATCCTTGGCCTTTGCACGGTCGGCCTTCTCTTTTCAAACCGAGCTCAAACAGTGGAATCAGCTGAAATTGTCTGTAGATCTTCATAATTTTACTAGAAATTTGAAAAAGTAGTAAAAAAAAGTGTGTCAACATCAGTCTAGTTAATTTGCACTGTCCTGTAAAAACTTGCACAAAATAATTTTATAATTTTTTAAATAATTTTAATATTTATGTGGACTGTAGGAAACATAGTGTATTGGACATGGGGACATTTTATTGTATTTTACTGCTAATGTTAATGATGAACTGTTGATGAACCCCTCATTCACTACACAGTCCCCGCTCTTTATATATTAACTCTATAGTGCATTGTTCACAGAGAGATTTGGACATGCAGCTCACTACATTGAAAAAAACGGATAAAACTTGATTTCTGTAATAAATAACGATAAGATTTGACTGGCACAGAAAAATGTATGGACAAATAATAACCAATGCCTGTTTTTGTCAAGATCTCACGTAAATGGATTGGATTATTCTTTTTTTTTTTTTTTATCTGAGATGTGGAAATTAGAGCTACGGAAAGCAGCTAATGCTAGCAGCTTTATACAGCAACGGTTCATTTAAGAGTGTTTTATTCATAATCAGGATCAACAGTGCGATAAACCAGCGCTTCCATCTGCTTCATTCAGTCGTGTTGTGTCCAGTTAAAGACCTGTCACCCCGCTGTTGTTTTTCCAACTCTTGCAATGCATTGTGGTCTATATTGACCGGTCTAATGACCACTGATGCACACAACTTTTCAAGGTGCATTGTGGGAAATTTTGAGTGCGCTATTTTCTCTCCAACAGGACATTCGGACACCACAAAAAATGCCCGCTAAATAGTGCCCTAACTAGGGAATAGTGTGGACAGACACAGCCATAGATTTAAGACAAATAAAAACAGTTGCAAAAGTAGCTCAAGATATACTGTGGCTCCAGAATATTTCAGCCATTAAACATCGACGGAATGATCCTTGTTGTCAGCAGACTGTTGTTGTGTCCTCGAGCAAGACACTTCAGACACCTATCCTCCAAAGTCTGTGGCACTAAAATACTATCGGCCCAGATTTACCTGCAGTCTGCTTGAATCAATGTGGAATTAACTACACACTGAGGGAAGAGTTTAAGTACAGCTCCAACTTGTGAAGATAACAATGAAAAACCCCAGGGACTGACTGTGCCCAGAGTCTGATAACACCAACTGTGGACAAGACAAAGGCGCTTTACATCACACGCTTTTATCTGGAACTTCATTAAAATGTTCTGCTCTTAAAAACTTTATCAGCACGTTTTTGTTTCTTCTTAGTTGGTTCTTCTTATAAAAGGCCTATATTACACTATTTCCTATCTGTTATAATGTTGTTTCCTCTTCAGAAACATACCTGGAGGAGTTCTTCTCTCAAACAGAAAACACTTTGTTCCTGTCATGTGGTAACAACAAGTGCTCCATTATGTTTTTAAACTCCATATACTTTCACTAGAATCATTTGGATAATTTCAGCCCTGGAATTTCTCATTTCTGCTGAACAAAAGGTAGAAGGTGGCTGACAACTACTGTTTCATGACATTGCAAAGTAGAACAGAGCATTTTGAGCTTTGGAGATGTAGACAGCCCAATAATCCAGGATTACTCAAACATGTGTGAATAAAACAAAACACAACTCCAGGTATGATTTTGATGAGGTAACAACATTATAACATGGCTTAAAGCTCACAAGAGTCCATTTTGCGTACTATAGAACCTTTAAAAATTACAATCAGACTACCAAGCAAGCGTCCAATCTTACTTACTTCATGTTTGATTATTAAAATAGAATGAGTCTTGTTGTGACATTGTATAGTCATTCCCTTGAGATCATTTTTGGCTTTCTAAGTTCTGTCATTAGAAGATTAAAACAGGTCTAAATCAAGAATAACTCAACACTGAACTCAACTTTAGCATTGTTAGTGTGTCAGATTTAATCCTGCTCAACTGTACCAGGACTGTAACTGGAAAAATCCAAAATCTAAAAAGGACTAAAATAGCTTTAACCAATTTGGGACTAATCCATTTTGAAAATAAGTTTACCTATTTATGTTGTGTTATTTGGAGGGGTGACTGTGTAAATAGCAAAATATATTTGTAGATATTCTACATTCTGGCTGTTTTAAGACTCCATGCAGACATGATATTTAGTTATTTGGAAAGAAAAAAAAAACACATACATAATTACAGCTGGGATTTGATTATGGCAACCTTTCAAATTGGATAATTTATTATGATTAACGCTAACTGTACATTTTTCTTTCTATTTAAAGGAACTGCATGTAGCCCGCGCTCTTGCAGTTTTAAAAAGGGTACAACAATCGCAGCTGAGTTTTTTTTTTCATTCTCAGTATATGGACAGACCAGGCCTCATGTGAAAGTTCAGAACCTCCAGAATTCACTCCCTGAGCTGCAGAGGCTGCACTAGCACTGATTCATGATTGGCTGCAGGTGCTGGGGTTTAGGCAGTGACCATTCAGATCAGAAAGAGGCCTTTTAGGTTTAAAGCAACTGGTTTTCAAAACTGAAAATGGCAACCCAAATGAGAGACTCGTGTGCTTTCTGATTGGATAATTATAACCAAATTATAAGATAAACAAATTGGCCATCATGTCCAGTGTTTTTGTAATTAAGTATGAATCTACATTTAATTTGTTCCAGTTAGAGTTATATTTGATTTGAACATGTTTACCTCATATCTGGGGACACAGATCACACCATCCTGTCATAGAATTTAAAATAAAAAAATACATTTGATCTGTAATATAATTTGAGAACCACTTCAATTAAATAAACATTGTAACACTTCTTGTCCTTTCTCTTTGTTGTATTTGTCGTTCCAGTCGGTCGGGTGCAGAGGCGTGGGTCCTCCAGGCCTGCAGGTGTCACTGGAGCAGCAGGCCTACATGCTACTGACACAGACGGAGAGGGAGACCATGCTGTACTACCTGCAGGAGTACCAGCAGGGACACATCACGGTGGAGCCTATGGTCACGGCTCTGTTTGAGCTCTTCAACACTCACGCTAAGGTGTGGACGGCAACAACTCACTGGGTGTTAATCATTTAATACAATTTAATGACACATTATGCAAAATTCACTTTTTTGAACTTTTAACCATGTTGTACTGTTGTCCCCTCATCAAAACATACGTTGCTTCATCCTTCATTTCATTCATTTATGAGGTCCTCTGCCTCTGAGGACTCAAAAATCACTTGGTTTAAAATTTCCCAGGATTGTTACATCAAAGGTAGAAATCCAAAGTTTGTGCTGTTTAAGAACATAAATCAAAATCAGACATTGGTCCGAGCATATATGTTGTGAAATCGCGTTTACAACTGCATTCTTGTATTAGCATGACGGGGCAGTTTGCTTAAGGCTTTTTCCATAGTAATTCCCTCTGATGCCAAAAGTCCAGATGAAGGGCTAACAATAATCAATGCTCAATATGTGTCCTTAAAATTTTCTCTAGGGTGTGTTTTATGGTTCACTTTTATCGGAAGTTTCTGTGACATACCTAAGTTTATAACATGAGCATCAGAAGTTAGAGAGAAAGTCTGGGAGCTCTGACAGCTGCCCTCCCGACCCAGCCCTGGATAAACAGAATAACACGAACAGATGGTAACTGTCATTATGTCTTTCCTGTTCCTCTGCAGTTGTCTCTGCTGTCGGAGGTACGTGGTCTGGTCTCGGCTCAGGACTTGGAGGTGTTTGACCGGCTGGTGCTGCTCAGGCAGAGGGAGGTGACCCAGGCCTTTCACGGGGGGCTGGGAGTGCTGCGGCCCCCGGGACACTGTCCACACCAGTCTGCAGGACATACTGGGCTTACTGGATCTGCTAAGGTGGGCAATGTGTGTGTGTGTGTTTGTGAGTGTGTGTGTTCGTGTTTCTGTGTTTGCGTGTGTGTGTTTGCCTGTGTGTGTGTGTGCGTGTGTGTTTTGTGTTTCTGTGTTTGCTTGTGTGTGTTTTTGCATGTGTGTTTTGTGTGTGTGTGTTTGTGATGAAGAGCTTCTGTGGTGAGTCATGTGGCATTTTATCAAACTGTGACTGACGCCTGAATCAATGAAGTATTGATTGTGAATGTTAATTATATTGAAGTGTCACTATGTGTCTGTGACGATCAGTGAATATGACCCTCACCGTATCTGATTTTTACCGTCTTAAAAACTTGGAAAAACAGAACTAGTCCATTTTAAACGCTTTGCAGTGGTCCAAAGTTATTCCTCACTTACCTTATGCATTCCAAGCATCATAATTATTCACCGAGATGAGCTTATAAGCACTTTTCACAACTTTCAGAGGCCAGACCAAAGTTTTGCCATCACATGCTAACAACAGCCAGCATGCTAGCGCGTACTTCCTGATTACCGGACAATAAAACGCTTTATAATTGGATGCCAGGACCTCAAAAGCTGGGTATGCAATATCTGTTTGCTCAAAAAAATGTAAGAATGAGCACAGGGACTTTAAGTGCTTCAAAATATTATAGATCTGTCTCTAATCTCTCTCAATGCAAGTGAAGAATGCTATTGTCACAGCTCGCTCAAAGCTCCATTACCTGCTTTCTCCTGTTTTCAAACCATGGCAGAGGGAGGTAGATGCGTTGGATCGTTTCTGGCTCTCAAAAGCACTTTCTTTCATTCTTCACACATCTCAAATGCTTGTACATTCAGGGTGACATTACCAGCGGCAGTGGCCTTAACGCTCTGTACATGTCTTATAGTCCTTTTTCACTACTCTACCCACGGCTAATAGATAGCAGTTACATACATTATGACTATTTTGTTATTTGCAAAGGAATTACGGTACTAGACATTTGCAGTTTTTTTTGCAACCCTTCAAATTAAGATTCTATTGCGATCAGTCCTACATCATAGTACTATCCAGTCATGTTTTAAATTGCTTCCACATTTTTCCACTTAGCTCTTGTTGCTAGTGGACAGTTAATTCAGCAAACCTCCTGACCCCTCCTCCACCTCCTCAGCTCACTAAATAAATCTAGATTACTTCACTTTGTTACAGCTCAAGGCACTGACCCATATAGCCCTGAAGCAGTCCTGTAGCCAACCGAACATTCATCTTGCGGTGATTAGTGGCTCCGCGATGCTATTTTAAGCTAGCGGCATCGGTGTTAAACCAAGCTAATTGGCCATGCAGACTTGGAGTATTGTGGCGGGAAAATTACGGCCCCCTATAAGCAGCTAATTGTGCTTAATTGGCAGTCACTTCGTTAGTCAGCGAGCGGCCATTGTTATGACTTTGCACCGTGTTATAATGGATGGGTGCTTCGGATCAGGTTGGTGGGGAGTCACCAATAACATTGAACAGAATGGAGGAGTTTTATGACATATGAGATCAAATACAGAGGAGTGGGTGAGGTGGAGAAATTTGGTCACCAAGTGTAAAGGGAAAGTTCTGGTTTGGCTTGTTTTATGATCTTCAGATTTAGTTCAACACATGCTTCCCTAAAACCCATAGTTTTTTCAACTGAATCTTCGATCGATCCCTGCCCTAATCAAAAAAACAGTATGTATTTTTTTACTGTACCATCTGCAAGTTTGTATTTTTTTTTTTTTTTTTCACCAGTAGATGACAGATGTGAAACTGTTCGCCCTCCTCTCGCCAGGTTTTTGTTCAGACTCACCTGTGCTCTCTCGTCTTCTTCTGTCAGACCAAAGCTGGCACACTATCAGACTGAAGTAGCGTAGATAGCATCTAGTGGTGATATGTGAGAATACAACAGTCGGTCTACGGTCTATTTACAGATAGTAGCTTTAAATGCCAGTTTGAAAACATTTTGGTCAACAGGAGCAATACGAATTAATTTCTTATGAATTTTGCCGAAGCTTAAACTCAAAAACATTAGTCAGGATGTCACCACAAACATGGTAAAAAAAAAAACTTAAAATCATATGAAAAGTACTTTTTAGAAATACCCCTTAAAATCATATGAAAAGTACTTTTAGTTTTCAGTGTAGTTAAAAAATGTAGTGGAGTAGAAAGTACAGATACCTGCTCTCAAATGTGATGAAGTAAAAGTAAAAAGTATCCACTGTAAAATGACATTACTTAAGTAAATTACAGATACTTAAAAATCTACTTACCGTATTTTCTGGAGTATAAGTCGCGCCGGAGTATAAGTCGCACCAGCCAAAAAATGCATAATAATGAAGAAAAAAACATATTTCACACATAAATCGCATCTGAGTATAAGTCGCACCTCCGGCCAAACTATGAAAAACTTATAGTCCGGAAAATACGGTAAGTACAGTACTTTACTACTTATAATTTGTTACCTTACACCACTGCATATACACTTATTAACAAAATGTCACCATCTGCCACACTTCTGGTTCGTTGCACATTGAAATACCATTTTTAAACGGTCGACTTTTTGTCCTCTAAAGCCCTTATATTGAGTCTGTACCCGGCCTGTGAATGTGCAGCTCTCATTATACAGTCCTCTGAGGCCCCGACAGCCGTGGCACATCCAAGTTAAACAAACCAACCCAACACGCTGTCGCCTCCTAGCCCGTAGCTCACCGCGTTTGAACCTTTATTTATTTATTTTTCCCCCGTTTGTGTCTCCAGGCTGACGGAGCGGTGGTTGGCTGGACAGAAAGGCACCAGGAGCAGAGTGTGAATGCCTTACAGAACATGGCACTGGTAGGTTGTATTCTGCGGTTAGTTTGACATTTGGAGAAATACCACAGGTCATGAAATCTAATTATGCACCCGTGTTAATTAGTGTCATAGTGCACACGTGGGATGGTTTGAGTCGGGCTTAGTTCAGCTTAAGAGCAAAATAACAAGCTGAAAATTTGTTGCATATTGGTGGGTTCACTACAGGAACTTTGAATAGTTTTGTTGCTTTTTAAATCTTATACTTCTTATCTTATATCTTCTTATCTTATTGTTGATTTTGTAGTCCCCATTTGGAAACATGGATCTTTCACGTTACATCGTGATATTCGAAGACGCCCAGAGTTTAAAGATGCACTGTGTAACTTTTCTAATTGGAGTCTCCCATCTGCTTGTTTCCATGGAGGTGCTATTGTTTTGCCTGGAATGTTCCACAATGAAAGGCACATAGTAAGATTTTTTTTAGCAATAAACACCTGTAAATGAATGAATGCAACATTAGCATTTCAAAATTAGCATGGTGCACTAGAAAATATAGAGATTTTCCTTTTTAACAGTCAAAATGCAGAGGGTCTTTCATAATTAAAAAGGGTATTTTACTTCTATGTGGTATTAACTGCTAGCACATAACACATTTAGTTCACCATTTTACCTTTTATTGTTTTGAAAATGCTAAACAACAAATTAACATGTTTTATAAGTTGCATATTAGTTTTTGATGCTCTGACTCTCCCCTCCCTTTGCTCTCCGTGCTAAGTCACCCCCCTTTCAGAGCGCAGTCACATTACAATCAGCTGCATCCCGCTAATGAAACTACTGCACATCACGTCAGGTTTGTCAAGTTGCTGTGTACAGTTTTGTATCATGCTTTTGTATATTTATGGAGAATTGTCGAATAGGGCTCAGGAGAGATCGCTAAATTGCTCAAACATACATGGATGACATAAAACATGCCTGAAGAGGTGCCTTTTTAAAACAAAAACTGGCACGAAGTTTACTAACCTCATTTTTGGAGCCACATTTTTCTCTATACCTCAAAAAACTGCTTTTGTTTTTGGTTTGGTTCTTTCTTTCAAAAACAGTGTATTTCCCATAGAGGTAGATATATAGATCATTGTTCTCAAAAGCTGAAATCATTATCTAGCGATTTAGTTGGGATTACCAGTTGTATTAGGAGCATATTCAGTCCGGGAATCAAACCTGGGACATTCTGTCTGTGAGGCAAGAATGCTGTCCACTTAGTCCTTTTGTCATAAACTACTCATATTGTTTATTAAGATGGTAAAAACAGGGAAGGATTTAAAAGAAACCATACACATTTATTCCTAAGGCAAAAACAATTGTAAATATTTAAATTCTACACCTGAATTGCATCTAAAATCCATCTGCCTTTACTGCTTATTATAAAAATGTCTTGCTATAATTTTGACACATTTTCAGACTGAATTTATTTTAAGATGTTGAGATCTTAATGAACACGTTTCCCCAGGCTCCTCGGCTGCTCTGACAAATGACTCTCTACGTCTACAATCAAATTATGTTTGTGTTGCATCTTCTGACTCCGCGGTCTAGATCACAGCTGTCAGGTACACTGCACAAAACAACGCAACATGGTGTTAGCAGGTATGAGAGGAGAGCTATTATGCAAAATCTACTTTTTAAAGCTTTTAATCTTATAGTTGTTTCCTCTTCTCGATGTTGTATTTAGAGTGGTCCATGCGCGTCTGAGTAATCTTTATTCTCCTGTATTCAAGACGTCATTGCTCCGATCTATCCCGTTTTCACCGCCACTGGTACACGCCCACTTTTTTCTTTTTTTTTTCTTTTTTTTTTATTGTAATAATAGAGACAATACAAACATTATTGTGATATAGAGACAATACAAACAATAAAAAACACAATAAAACGACACAATAAGAATGGCATCTTATATGGGAGTGTAAGTGTGTAACTGTGTGTGTGTGTGTGTGTGTGTGTGGTCTGACAGATTGTAGCAGTAAAGCATTAACACCTCCATGGAGCAGATAGCGAAACTTTTAACAGAAAAGTCCCGTAGCGCCTTTAACACTGATAGTGATATTTATTCTACGTTTCATCCCAGGTAATCACTGCAGTAAACTACAAATAAATGGGTAGGTGTTGGGTTGGTAAGTAAGGGCGGAACGTTTTGAAAATTTTAATATACTCCCTTTTCTCCTTCCTTCCCTATATTTCCGTTGCCCCTTTGTTACTTTTGTTAACTGTTTGTTTGTTTTTTGGGTTTTTTTGCCAGGTAGAGTCAGTACAGCTAAGGGCTTAATCGGTGATACGCGTAGGATTTAGCTGTTTTAGATTAATATTGTAATTTAAAATGTACTATAACTATAACACAATGACCCACTGGTGTCATAGATTATAACTATACAGCAGACACAAGCACAATGTGTCTTCTTTAATATGTAATTTGCAAATCCACTCCTATAAACTGCTTGTTTCCATGGCGAGTTCTATGCCATACTGACTGCGGAACGTTCCAGGCAACACATTAACATCTCCAAAAAAGTTACATTGTGCCCCTTTAATCACACTGTGTCAATGAAATGAATAATCTAACTTTCTTGAACTCACAGCAGTTTGGAGAAGTTATGTCCTATCTTGGAGGCATGAGTAGTTCAAGGATCAAATTGAATTGGAAATTTTTCCATCCCCTGCATAGTTGTACCAAGGACATCTACAGTTGGACCATTGTTGGCATTTATGTGAGGTATGAGCAGCAGAATCTAAATTTTACTTGTCCTTGCCTAATACTTGCTGTTAACATTACCGTGACGCTCTGGCCTTTGAAAAATGTAAAACTTGTTTTAAATATTATAGTTTTACAAAAGTCAAGTGGCTGTTGGTGGAGAAACGTTGAGAAGTAAAGAACAAAAATAGGTACAGAAAGTGGTGAATAATGAAATGGATTTCATCAACATGGAAAACGGCATCCAAAATGCAGAGACAATTTATGAGGAAGGAAGGCATTTTTCTGACAGTTTAAACCTTCATTTAACAAAAAAGGCTGTTGTCATGCTGTTGTATTAGTCTAATCATAGCTATTGTGCAATTTAGACAACTTATGAAATTACCTCATACATATGTCACATCTGCTGCCTGTGTCAATCAAAAAAAATAAATCTTTATAGTAAAACCTCATATATAATGGTGGTAGCTATGTTTTAGTTGCCCGAGATCCAGAATACACACTTCTTCAACACTTTATGAAGATGTGAGTCTGGTCCCTGGTGAATCTCCCTGTTTTCAAATGTACGTGATTGAAAGGTGGATCAATCAGAGGCACGTATGGTCCATCCATATTGGAAATAATAAAGGAAAAAAAATATTACGGGGGCTGAAAAACATTGCAGAGTCAATGAGCGAAGCGCTAAACTCTGTTAATCTGAGGAGAGAGAAATGTATCACTGAAAAAAAATAATCTGATTGCACGATAATGTTTGACCGGGGACGCAACAGAGGACATAGGGACCAGACTGATATGAATCTGTAGAAAAAATACTGAGACATCATTCTGGATTTGCCAGGCAAATGTTTTAGTGAAATCTATAGTCTACCCTGTCATATTCACTTTCAGTGACAGTGTTCTTGTCTCAGGAGTCCAGCCCAGCAGCAGTGAGTCACCTGTCGAGTACTTGCTTAAATGAGTATTGAACTCTGCTCCACAAAAAGTCACTTCAGCTGAGATTTGTCTTGGAGATCTGGCTCCCTCAAGCTCCTAGTCTTACCTGTGTGACAGCAGACAGGACAGGACGGGGGGCAGGATGACCCAAAGTAGTCATGATTTATAACACACTTTTCAAATTCAATAAGAGACAAGCTAGAAGAATGATACAAAGAATGAAATGGGGCAGTCCAAAATACACAGCAAGTCCTGAATGATATCTCTGTGTATTTGTACACAGAGGGATAAACCCGGTCACCACTGCTGCTGTCACACCTCGAGCCAGATTTAGACAGTGCCATCCAATCACATTTGTTTATTTCAGTGACATGTGAAACGCAGGAGCTCATTAGTCACCCTTCATTTTGAATAAAATGACATTCCTCTTCTGCTTCGCTTATTGATTCTGCAGAAATCCAAGATGTTTTTCAGTCCATGTTGTCCATGTTTCTTTCTCTTTCTTTTTTCCTCGTTAGCAGCTATATTTGTTTTGAACTGTGATAGATTGGGTTGAGGAAAAGAAGTTATTGAGTGGCACAGTAAATGGTCACACTTTTATATATTGGTTTTCCACCTTCAAAGCGCTTCACATCAAGGAACCGCTCACCCATTCACACACACATTCATACACCAGTGTACGCAGACACTGGGGGCGAGGTGGACTAAGTGTCTTGCCCAAGAACACGACGACAGCATTCATCTGTGGGAGCTGGAATCGCACCGCCAACCTGTGCGTCAGTGGATCTGACCGCTCAACCAGTGATGTTTATTTTATTGTTTGATGTTAGTTTTATTACAACCCTCCGGATACACTTTAATTGTGCATCTCATTTATTCAGATGAACCGTCCGTGTTTTTTAAATTCACATAACTTCAGTTCAATTTTAGTGCAATATTTAAAGATCCACTCTGTAACTTTTTCTGCTGGGGGTGTCACCAATTGATCGATTGTCTCCGTGAAGACGTTGTTCTGCATGGAATGTTCTGCAGCATGGCATGAAACTTATCTATCTCCATAGAGGCCAGCAGGTAACACAACAGGGTCAAGTTACAGGTCAGATCTGTGGAGAGGTGACCCCGTTCCCAGTACAAAATGCATGTTTCAGTGATAATAAAAACCTGTAATTGAAAAAAAAGCAAAATAGATAAAGTACCATAATAAGACCATACCATGCAAAGCAATATGTTTCCATGGAGACAAGCAGTTGGCAGACCCCACACCGGAAAAGTTACATAGTGCACTTTTAATTTTTTTGGCAGGTCTGTAATCGGTTCTTATTTTGTCATGCTTTGGCTCAGTGTGGGATTGAGTCACTTTTAATCTTGAATTTCTGTGATGGTCCTTTGAAAATATCTGAGGAGTCTGAGTTATTTCTGATAGAATCACCAAATCTAAGAGAGACTGTGTTTGAAAGGCAGGTGTGACATAAAAACATCTAAACCAATCATCTGAAGAACACTGAGGAATATTCTGGCATCCTGCTGATCGTTAGAGCTGACAAATTTGGAGAAATATGTGGCTCTCCGCTCAGTCCACTTTTTCCACACCCCGGAGAATTAATATTTGAGAGGAGGCTGAAATTACACAACTAAATCTCATGCATTTCAAAGCACAAGTTTGTAGAGGGTTAGCAGGTTCGTGCATATAAGACCCCAGTCACGCTCCAGGTGACTGCAGACCAATGACAAAAAGTCATCTGGACTGAAGGAGTAAATTCAGAATAAGAAAGTCAGAACACAAACAGCCCGATGCTACTACATAATTTAGGAATATTCCGTGACCAGTCTCGTGTTTTTTTTCCTTTTCAAGTCAGAACCTGTAAAACTGTAATGAACTTCAAACAGTTTTAAAATTTGGAGAATATTTTGCCTGCCTGTCCCTTCCACTTTCTGTTCAAAGGCAGGAGGATCTGGAACCAGCCCACAGAGCGCATCAGACAACTGTCCAGTTTTGCCATTTGCCAATCACTGTTGTTAAATTATAGCATGTGTCACTCAAGTGTGTTTGTCTCTGAAATAAGTGTTACTTCAGCCTAAACACTTTCGATCTGTAGAAGAATCAAAGTGTTATGTGTTATTTATTTTCAGTTTTTCTTCATGATTGCGCCAAATGACCGAAGAAAACAAACACGCCAACTTAAACTAAAAGTGGAAGACGTCTGCTCTCGAATATTTGTGTATCTGAAGAAAATATAACTTAAAATAACTTCTTTTACCTGATTTACTGAGTTTAGAGCTTCACTTGGTCATTCTGTAGAAATCTGCACTGTCTGTTTTTTGTTTTGTTTTGTTTTTTTAAAGGAATTTCCATTTCACAGGTTGGATAATTCCCATATCACCCATGCCCATCTGAAATCAGGGAGACAGTTCCAGATCATAACATTTTGACATGTTTTAAAACGCAGTAAAAGTGTGTGGTTTTGGGTTTTAAAGGCATGACAATATTCACAATTTGCGATTAGTGTTTACTAAATCAAACTGAATTCTAAAGTGTTGTGCAATAGAATCATTGCATGGCACAGATATGAATGTTCCCAATTCTTGTGATCATGGACACAATGTAGCGATCTTCTTGTCTCTCCACAGGACGACGCGCAGATGAGACAGTCCCCTCCCCTGTTCAGACCCCCGAGCCGCTGCTCCAGAGAGAGGACCCCCTCGGCCCGCCTGGTTCAGCCCGGTCCCAACCGCCTCCTCCAGGACTGTCTGCACAAGTCCCTGAGACCCACGTCCCCCCGCGGCTGTCCGGGGCACCACGTCTCTATGTCCGCTCTCCATCAGCACCCGTGTCCCCACCCGGAGCCCCTCCCTCACCACTGCCACGCCCACCACCCACACTCGGGACGGCCCACCTCGGGAAACCACGCCATGTTCCTGCATTCAAACTCGGCACCGGCAAAAGCAGAGGTGAGACCCGTCAAAATACGTGTCTAAGTATCAGCTGAGACCGTATCACAACAAAGTAGAAATAGCTTATTGACACCAGACATGTTTTTTCCCATAGAATGAAAAAAAGTGCCCTAAAATGTGTAGAAGGTTGGAAGGTTTTGACTCCCATTCAGAAGCCGTTTTCAATTTCATGGTACTGTTTTGAGACACAGGGATTTAAACTAGATTGAGTTGGACAGGTCCTGCCCCCCCAGTGAGGAGTTTTAGAGTGAAACTGCCCTGCCCTTGTTTACTGGCTAACCTTAGGGAGCAGAACCTATCCAACTCAGCGTAGTATAAATCCCAGTGTCTCAAAACAGTACCATCAGATTGAAAATGAGTGGATGGAAGCAGAAACGTCTCAATTGAGGGATTAAATCATTAAACCTTAACTAAAAATTTTCATGACATTATTATGGAAATATCAAACTCTTTTTCTCTTGTCGTACTGTCCAGGCTTATTCCAGATCCAGCTCTTATGAGAAGTCGTGCGTTTCGTCCAAATCGGGCTGCTCCTCCAAAGGTGTGTCTCCCCTGGCGTCCCCGCACCCCTCACCCTGCGCCTCGCCCTGCCCCGCCCTCGTTACTCCCGCCCCCTCAGCCTGTTCTCCAGACCAGCCCTGCTCCCCCGCTCTGGGTCACCAGGTCATCGTCGACGGAAACCGCCTCACAGCTGACTGCAGGACGCAACAAAGAGGTGAGGAGTAATAACGTTTGTGTTTTTATTTGGTGTTAAACAGTTGTGTGGGGGGTTGTTTTCAGTTTCTTAAATATATATTATAACGTGCTTTCAAGAAATATCCAAAAGGTAAACAGACAAATGATGAAACTTAAAATTTAGGATGGATTTAGCGTAGTTAAAGACAGTGATGGGCGATACCAGTGATTTTTGTTTCGATCTGGTACCAAGTAATACTATGGTAGGATTGTCAAAAGTATCAAAAATAAGACTTATTGATACGTAAACTAGTATCAAAACTAGATACTCATTTGAACAAGCATTGATATTAAAAAAGTTAGATCAACAGGACAAAAATGAACCTTTCCTGAACAGCTTTAGAATGATCTTGATCTGTATCAGAACAAGTATAAGACACACAGACTAGTATACGCCCATGGACCACTATGGAACCTACTGGACTCTTGATCTGTATCAGAACAAGTATAAAGACACACAACTAGTATACGCCCATGGACCACTATGGAACCTACTGGACGACACAGATAAAAGGCCACATGGTAATATAAAATTACTACCATTTAATGTTGAAAATCAGTGTTTTTTACTATCATCATAACACTATGGTACTTTGGTATTAAAATGTACTGAAACTCCTCTACCAAGAATTGTACCTTGGCATATAGAGGCTAGTATTGTTTCTGTTCCATCAAAGCTTGAACTGACCTAAAAATTAAATATATGCAATATAAACAATATATTTTAAAAAATATTACAATCTGATTAAAAAACTTTTTTTTTTTGAGAAAGTTTAAGGAAGTTTATTAAATATTTTAGCTTAAGAATTAATACTTTTTGATACCTCGGTCAATCTCAATATTTTGGTATCGTTCAATCGTCACTAACTAAAGGTTGGGGAGGCAGTCTAATGTATGGTAAAACTATATCCCATTCTGCCTTTTTCAAATTGCGGTACGGATCATCACCAGGGCTCCCGCCATTCACCACATCACCCCCATCCTCCAGCATCTTCACTGGCTTCCCATAAAACAAAGAATCAACTTCCAAATTCTCCTCAGCACATTCAAAGCTAGTCATGACCTTGCTCCACAATATCTCACCGATCTTCTCCACATTGCCACTCCCTCTTGTTCTCTCCGCTCCTCCTCGTCACTATGGCCCCCAGCTCTGGAAGTCACCCCCGCCCGACCTCCGCAACATCACTCCCTTCCTCTCTTCAAATCACCACTCAAAACTTACATGTCCAGCCAATCCTACACCAGATAACCAATAGATCCTTTTCACGGAGCCGCTTGGCTAATTCTGGTTCTCTCAAAAACTGCAGAGCCGCACTTCCTGCTCCATTCAATGTGTTTTGGAAATTAGCCGAGTCATGCTAAAATAAACCAATATTTAAATACCAGGCAGCGAACAGCAAGTTACAGATATGTCAAGACCTTTACTACAATGTAAATACTGGAGGAAGCGTCCGTGTTTTTCTGTGGTATTTGTGTCTTGAAGCTAATGGTAACTGAAATTAAAATGAATTTATGATGTTAAAAGGCGCTATAATCTGAATGATTATGCACAGTAAAACAATGGACTTGTCATTAGATGTATTTTCATAAAGTTGTTTTGTGTTCTATTTTGAGATCTACATTCACTTAGCATTAGCATTAGCTTTAAGACACAAACACCTATTTTTATAAACACACAAGTTCACAACTTTCTTCCGGTTTAGTGCTTACATCGTCATAAATGTCTTAACATGCCGTCTGTGATCATCAGTCCCTGTAGAGAATGAATGGAGCAGGAAGTGTAGCTCCATACTTTCTATCTATTGTGTTTTTTATTTATGTTTTTAACTTGTTCTGTACAGTGTCCTTGTGTGTTTTTAAAAGTGCTTAGAGATAAAATGTATGTGGAACGTGGATTTAATAATTCGGGGCAACAGTAGCTCAGGGGCAACAATTGATCAGTTGGTAGAATGTTTGTCCACTGATCTGTAGGTTGGCGGTTCAAATCTCACCCTTGACATAAAACATCATTGGTTGAGCGGTCAGATCCACTGACCCACAGGTTGATGGTGTGATTCCAGCTCCCACAGATGAATGCTGTTGTTATGTCCTACTTAACCCCCCTCGCCCCCAGTGTCTGTGCACACTGATGTATGAATGTGTGTGTGAGTGGGTGAGTGGTTTCTTCATGTGGTTTGAATCCCGTGAACGCTGGTGTATGAATGTGTGTGTGAATGGGTGAGTGGTTTCTTCATGTAAAGTGCTTTGAGTGCCTTGAAGGTGGAAAAGCGCTATATAAAAATGTGACCATTTACCATAATTCTGTAGATAAGAACAACAAATCGCACAAATGTGTTTTTCACTCACATTTTTGGGACACTAGATAAGGACACACTGACCAAGGACAGTGTCACCCTGGACTTAGAGTGATCATAAATATTTTTATCTGGTCTGAATATATAAAAATAGTTCATTTATCAAAATTACTTGACACAACAGCTTTATTTTATGGCAATAGTAGCAGTAGTAATTCATCACTTTGTCAATTTTGATGTGACTTTGCTAACATTTATAAGACAGATTGTCCTATGTTGCCCAGGTGTTTTCAAATTGTCCTTAAAACAAAAAAAACGGCCCACTTTCAAACCGTATTTCAGCTAAAGTGTCTGTCAGTATTTGGGGCATTATTTCTGATGTCATTTGCACTGACGGTCTCTAGGGGGCACTCTCTCCCAGTTGTCGGACAGTGGGCAGACGCTGAGTGAGGACAGTGGAGTGGACATCGCAGAAGCCGGGGCCCTCAGTAAAGATGGCAGCCCTCGCCCCTGTAAGAGCCAGCTGGGACATGTCGCAGAGGGGACACAAGCGCCACCTGCTGGAGTCAACAGGCAGGTGAGTGTATTCAGGGGGATCGATCAATACTCGTTAAACAGCTTAAAGAGGGGTTATTACACTTCTGTATGAATTGCTAATACGTATATGACATATTTAGATTGCCCTGACTACCCCCCTCCCCTGGCTCCCTGCGCTAAGTCACTCCCCCTTCAGAGCTCTATCACAACACAATCAGCGCTAGTTTCCGCTAATGAAACTACAGCACATCACGTCAGGTTTGTGTAGTTGTAGTGTATTGTTTTGTATCGCGCTTTTGTATATTTATGGAAAAAAGGCTTGTGGGCTGATTATTGGACAGAATCTTACAGCTAACCAAAAGGAGAGATCACTAGATTATTCAAACATGCAGGGATGGCATCTAAAACCTCTTCAGGCGGGTTTTTGATGAGGGAGCAACATTATAACAGGGTAGAAACCTCCAAAAAGTTGATTTTGCCAAATACCCCCTCTTTAAATTGAGCTTAATTAACTTTTTTTTTTTAGCTGTTTGATGTAATAAAGTTGCATTCCCACTAAAACATATGTGGCATTGTGCTTTGTTTCATTCGATAACTGTACCGCCTCCCTCTGCAGAGTAGTGCTGTCAAAATACTACAATAATAAAAAGCACATACACCTTTACTTTTTTCACGATAGAATGTAATTTTCGATCTTTCGATCTCGATGTGATTTTATAATAGTGTAACTTCCACTCCTCTCTCTCCCCCATTTTCACCACAGCAGCGGAACCACCAGCCTCCTCAGCCTCTCCATCTTCTTTTACCACTATAATATGCTCTCGCTTTATTGTAACATTCTTGCATCTTAAAATTCATTGTTTTGTTTTTCATATGTTTTTGTTTGAAGTTTCCTAGTTGAGTTACTGCCAGTCTTCAGCCTATCAGTGCATGTTAGATTTGAGATGTATTCGATGATTGTTCTTGACACAGGTCTGCTCTCTCAGCGTTTTAATTACCAAAGAAAAGAATGGGACAAGACGTATTTCACGCTCTAATGGGCTTCTCTCTGTGTGTCATTAACTCCAGACAGAATCGGCACAATCTCTGCACTTTCCAGACACGAGTTATGTCTCAGAGCATCCGCATTAACAAGTCTGGCACAAAAAAGTGGGACAATTGAATATATTTTAACACAAAAATGTGAGAAATACTTTAAAGGTGCACGATGGAACTTTTCTGGTACAGGGTCTGCCACCTGATATTCCACAGTCTGCCATCAAACTTATCCATCTTGCATTAATTAAACGTCTAAAGGGCCTAAATTTTCACTATTTTCTGATCTATATTATGTTATAATGTTGTTTCCTCATCACAAGTTGTGTTTTGTTTCATTCACTTGTTTCAGGCTGAGTTCTTCTCTCAAACAGAAAACACCCTGTTCCACGTTGTGATGTCATGTGGTAATACCGGAAGTGCTCCACTGTGTTTTTAGACTCCATACGCCATTACTAGAATCAATTGATAATAAAGTGTTACTCAAACATGTGTGAATGAAACAAAACACAACTCCAGGTCTGTTTTTGATGAGGTAACAACATTATAACATGGCTTAAAGCTCACTAGAGTCCATTTTGTGTAACATAGGACCTTTAAAGAGGGGATATTATTCTTTCTATGATGTTATATCATCAAAAACATGCCTAAAGAGGTTTTAGATCCATTCATGTTTGAGAAATCTAGTGATCTCTCCCGGGCCCTATTCAGTGCCCTTCTTACAGTTAGCGGTACGATTCTGTCCAATGCTCATCCCTCACCCATGACAATTTTCCATAGATATACAAAACCATTCACAAACCTGAAGTGATGTGCAGTAGTTTCATTAGCGGGATGTACGCCGATTGTAATATGATAGCGTTCTGAAGGGGGAGTGACTTAGGGCAGAGAGCAAAGGGAGGCGAATCAAAAAATAAAACAAAAGGTAACATGGTGATCTAAATATGTTATGTGTTAACAGTTAATACTCCATAGAAGTGCAGCACCTCCTCTTTAAAAATTTCCTTGAAAAATATGTAGTCTTACTGTGAGCGTTCTTGTCTCTCCATCCATAGAAGTGCAGCACCTCCTCTTTAAAAATTTCCTTACTTTCCTCTTACTGTGAGCGTTCTTGTCTCTCCACAGATCTGACCTGTAACTTGGCCTGGTGGCTTCACCTGCTTGTCTCCACTGAGGTAACAACGGTTAAATGCCAGAGACAAGCAGGTGAAAGAGCCTTCATCAGAAAAATGACATAGTGGACATTTGAAGGAAGATTTGCATTTTGGTTTCAGTTCAGTTGTGAAAAAAAAACAAGACAAAAAAAAACAAAAACATGGTATCTGGAATTTGAATTATTATTTAAAATTCTGACCCATTTCGACTTTTAGACTATTCACACAGAACATTACAAATGAAACTCAACTTGGAGCTTTAAACTTAAACTTTAAATCATGAGTCAGAACATCTTTTAGTTTGAACTTTTAGCCCCGCCCACCTAATCTTTTCTGCCAGTGTGATATTGCACCGCCACCGAGAAACGACAAATGAAAAAAAAGATGAAAAGATGAAAAAACTGTATACCAAATCCAAACCATTTTAATGTATATTTTTCGTGAAAGAAATGATATATTTTTATGTTTCTTTACCTCATTATTTTGTGTGTGTGCTCCTCAGCTCATGTCACCAGTCCCCATGGCTTCTGCGGTCTTGATCCGAGTCATGAAAAACTCCAACACTTTGGGCATCGCTATTGAGGGAGGAGCAAACACGCGGCAGCCTTTACCCCGCATCGTCACTATACAGGTGAGCCACCAGTATTATACGGGCATTTGAAATTGACCTTGTATGTCCTCAGACCATGTGTTTTCTTCAGTTTCGGTTGTAATGCCCGGACTGCTTGTTTTTGCCATTATCAACACACAGAATAGATGGCAGCTGGGAATATCTTCTTGGCATTTGATCTAAATATGGTTTTGTCATAGCAATAAACTAAAGTTTGACTAGCGACACTGAATTCCTTGTAGTTAGAATTCTCTTCCTTTAAGATGGGAGTCCACTGCTCATTTTATTGTATTTTTTTTTTATATATAGTGCTTTTCCACCTTAAAGGCACTCAAGGAACTGCTTTACATCAAGGAACCACTCACCCATTCACACATCCATACACCAGTGTACGCAGACAACCTGTAGGCAACTGGATCTAACCGCTCTACCGATGATGATTATGTCGAGAGCAGGATTTGAACCACAAACCTTCGGATCAGTGGACAAACACTCAACCAGCTGTGCTACCGTCGACCCCGTTCTGTTCAAATGCAGTGGTCTGGTTAATGAAGCGCCAGTCACGGCTCTACAGTTAGCTGTGTGTTTGCGGTCTTCTGCTGTTACTCGGACAGGGTGGTTGCGTTTGCTGTTGACAGATTGACCGAAAACGCAGAGATTCCATAATATCAGACACCGCTTGATGTCAGTCGCAGCTCGTCTTCGGTCGTACAATGGCTCTGAGTTTAATCTCTGTCCCTGTGTCACTTTTAGACCTACGACCCACATTTTTGAGCTACTGCACAATTGTCCCCGTGATGAGTAGGTCTAATCTTCCACCGCAGACAGACAAAATAGTGCAGTGGTCACCTGGCTCTATAATAACTAACTGCACGTCCTCTTTCTGCCTCCATGAACCTCCATAACTCTCCTCTAGGCCTCCTGCTTCCTGGCAGCTCTAACCTCAGCCTCCTTCTACCCATAAATCCACTGTCCCTCCTCTGTACCATATATTCACTTTTCCTCCTCTGTACCGTATATTCACTGTCCCTCCTCTGTCCCTCCTCTGTACCATATATTCACAGTCCCTCCTCTGTACCATATATTCACTGTCCCTCCTCTGTATCAGATATTCACTGTCCCTCCTCTGTACCATATATTCACTCTTCCTTCCTCTGTACCATATATTTACAGTCCCTCCTCTGTACCATATAGTCAGTGTCCCTCCTCTGTACCATTTATTCACTGTCCCTCCTTTGTACCATATAGTCAATGTCCCTCCTCTGTACCATATATTCACTGTCCTCGGTCTCTCCTCTGTATCAGATATTCACTGTCCCTCCTCTGTACCATATATTAATTATCCCTCTTCTGTACCATATATTCACAGTCCCTCCTCTGTACCATATATTCACAGTCCCTCCTCTGCACCGTTTATTTACTGTCCCTCCTCTGTACCATATAATCACTGTCCCTCCTCTGCATAATATATTTGCTCTCACTATATATTCACTATCTGTTCCTGTCTTACGCTCATTGAAACAGCCCTTACATGGGTTATCTTGAGTTCTATATGGACTGCTCGTACTTGAAGGGTAAAACAGTTCTGACTCTGCAAAGACCTTCCCCCTGCACCATTTTTCTCACTTAGCCGGTAAAAGTTCGAGAACATCTAAAAGCTCGTACCCGCTGAGGTGACCTGTCAGCCTGTCGGGGCACATCTCATGCTCTATAGTCTGTGTGTGTGTGTGTGTGTGTGTGTGTGTGTGTGTGTGTGTGTGTGTGTGTGGGCAGAACCAAGCACACTGCGTTTTCTACAACAAGACAAATGCAGTAGTGGTGGTAGTAAAGTAGTATATGGCCAAATAGTTTTAACTTCACTCACAATATTATTAATAATATAATATCTCAATTCATCTTTTGTTAATCAGTCCGTAGCAGTGTGTATTCCATGTGCTTCTGTGAGCTGCTGTTTGGTTGACTGACTGATGTTTAAACTGTCTGATACCTGTCAAGTAATTTACGAAACCAAATTTATCTTGTCTGCGTAATCCCTCAGTCATCCAGGTATGATAGTAAAAGAAAATTTCAATTCTGTCAACTGGACAAAAAGTTTTTGAGTGAAGATGTTTCATCCAAGTTGCTTCTTCAGTTCTGGTCAGATCACTGGTGGACACTGCCTTATATCTATCTGAAGGGAGGAGCTAACTACATTGAAACTAACACATCTATTTGTTTACAGTTCCTGATTGTTAGCTAGGTCTATTGAACTACATTGTGTGAACTGTGTCTGAGTTATATTTTGCATAATCATTTAGGCCCCTAATGGATGCTCTCACACCTACTAGCAGACTGGCTATTACTATTTGGCTAAGAGCTGTACCTCACTATCTTCAAAGGAGTGATTAGTGGCTTTGAGATGGAGATGTACAGCAGATTAGGGTCCGAAGCTGCTCTCACAAGGGTGTTGGTACATTCTCTTATGGAGTGGCTGTTTTGTTTCACTACACTGAATGGAGTAGACCACATTGCTTTATTTGTGGCTTGGGGTTTTGTCCTTTGGGTGAGTTTCTGCCTTAAAGTGTTTGTAGGTTTGAAATAAACTGGGATTTCATGATGTCTGAAAATCTTTTCAGACACACCAGCTGTGTAAGAAATGGTTACACTTTTTTTTTACAAATTTATCTTGATAACGATCATCTTGTGTTTAATTGTGATAGAGATCTTTTTCTTTACAAATGTATCTTGATAACGATCATCTTGTGTTTAATTGTGATAGAGATCTTTTTCCCTTTTAAGGTAGACAAGTTGTTGGCTCTCTAACAAATCCCTCCAGAAACTGCAACTCCTTCAATATTCTGCAGTGCGAATCATCACCAGGACTCCTGCCATTCACCACATGACCCCCATCCTCCAACAACTTCACTGTCTCCCCATAAAACAAAGAATCAACTTCAAAATTCTCTTTACCACATTCAAAGCTACTCACAACCTTGCTCCACAATACCTCTCCGATCTCCTCTACATTGCCACTCACTCTCTCTGCTCCTCTTGCTTAGGAGTGTCACCAGTGTTGGTGTTGTCTTGCATATCACCTTTTGTCACTCCCTGTAGCTTGGCGATCCAAAGCAAATTTATATAATCTTATAATATCAAGAAGTTAGCAGAAGTTGATTTTCTGTATTGTGTGGGGCCTTTGTGTCTGGTGTTATCCTCATGTCTGGCAACTCTGATATTCTAACCTGGCAGAAGGCAGATTATTGCGTAGCATTTGGGATTTGAACTTTACACATTATCAATCTGGGATGGTCCTCTCTCAAAGCGATTGAGAATAGCTGAGTTCAGCTGGAGTGAGATCGTCAAAATAGTGGAACAAGCAGTGTAATCAAATTTTTTGTTAAATTGACTCTTGTGAGCTTTAAGCCATGTTATAATGCTCTTACCTCCTCAAAAACATACCTGGAGTTGTGTTTTGTTTCATTCACACATGTTTGAGTAAACCTTTATTATTAGGCTGTCTATATCTCCAAAGCTCAAAATGTTCAGTTCCACCTTGTGATGTGTGGGAGATTTTAAGTTAACAGTTACCTTTTACCT
>KN475171.1:8573-19305 GCA_000787095.1 Periophthalmodon schlosseri
GATTTTACTATAGAGGAGGTGCACAAAAGCCTCTCCACGCGGAGCCCGGGGGCGGCACGTGCAGAGCGGCATCTGTTCCGCTCCGTCGCCCCTTCTATCTTTCCTTTTTTCCCTCTCTCTCTCTCTTTCTCTCCCTCTGTCTCTCTCTCTCCTTTTCTCTCTTTACTCTCCCTCCCTATCTATCTCTTTCACATCACACTCACACACTTCACACACGTAGACCCGGAGAGGCACGCGCTGCTGGGCTCGTGGATGCGTCCATCCTCGCGCCGCCGGGTCCCCGCGTGGCTGCTCGCGCTGCCGCTCGGGAGACGGGACTGCGCGCTCCGCGGCCGCCTGGAGATGATCTCCTTCTGGCTCCTGTGTTGGAAGCTGCTGGTAGGTCATACTCATGGATCTATGTCGAGATACTCCGGCTCTGCTTCTCGGCGCCAGCCTCGGATTTGGCGCCACTCACAGCCGTGCACGAGGCTCACGCGCGCGGCTTGGCGGAGGCTGCACGCGGGTCTGATGATGGTGATGTGTCATGTTTGGCGTTAGCCTGTGTTTGTTTGTGTTATGTAACTATGGGCTCTGTGAGACGTGACTGTCTCTGGAAAGAGACTAGCATAGAGTCCATAAGGCTACTACCAACAGGCCATCAAGTATCAGCTCTGTGCCTGTGGTGAGAGCAGGATGCCCTCCCAGAGCTAGCAGCTGCCTCTTCTCCTCGGTCAGGTGTTGCTCTGGTTTAGCATACATTAGCTTAGCTTCTCTCATACTGAACTGTGCTGCTCATTCTCAGAGCTGGTGTTTTTTTATCCTGCGACATAATTCCCTTGATTACGTGCTACACTGAACTTTGAACTGAGATCTGTGGTCTCCATGGCAACATCTCAGTGACTGAAGTGATACAAAGCTATAACAACACTAACAACACAGGTAGAGAAAAAATGAATGGTTATTGACTAAGGCTGTAGGCCTAATCATTTTATTTAGATTATAAGGATTTATAAGAGAAAACAGTAGAAAGGAGAAGTTAGTGAGGGAGCGAGTTAGCTGAAGATTTGGTATTTTTTGTCATTTATAAGTACAAAGGCAGATTAAACTCATTATTGACAAGTTTAATCTGTCTTTATATAAATACATTGTTTCCTAGTACTTTTTTATGTTTTTGCATGATTTCCCATACAGGTGTAGTCTTGTGAGTGCAGTTTGGGTCAGATACATAGAGATATGTTATAGTTTTGAGACCTTTTGCCACTCCACCCTTTTAGTTGACTAATCGATCGGCAGGACATGTCTTTAGTCGACCAAGAATTTCTTTATTCGACTACACTATTATTGACAGTAATTAGGCCTATATCTCTGTCCTTTTAGTCAATGTTTATAAGTTCTTAGGACCCAAGTTGAAGGAGAGAAGAGAGTCATAGTTAATGAATAAAAACTTGGACGCTTAGGCCCTGGCAGGTGTCATTGAAGTGACAGTGATTGAAAACTATAGCCCATAAGGGGTCATTATGTTATAGCTGATCTGTTGATTTATCATTTCTCACTATACATCTGTCAGTAATCTCCAGCAGCAGCACACAGAGGATTTAAAGGGCACCCCCGCTCCACATGACCTCCTCCAGGGGGCGGTGCGAGGGCTAGGGCATGAGCAGGGTAGACAGCGGTGATGGTAATCCCAGAGGTCAGTGTTTTAGGCCAAATCTGCCCATGATCTCTGGATTAAAGAAACAACGAGAAGTGCTGCATCACTAATGACAGAGGAGAGAGGAGGAGTACAGGGTGCAAGTGGAGAGCAGGGCACTGACAGCAAGGTTTGTATCATATTTTCTGTGTTGACGCCTAAATTATGTTAAAGAAGACTATACTTTTTGTCTGGGTATTTAATATTACAATTATAACGTGTAGATCATGAGTTTACATTTTCATTGTAAACTGTTATATTGATCTAAAACTGCTTAATGATAGAAACAGATCTATTGACTTCCTGTTCAAAACTGTATAACAGAGAAGCCCCCCCTTCATAGTAGCAAGCAGATTTTTATTTACATGTTGTGATTGTTGCAGAATGGCGTTGTGACATTTTTGAACCATACATCTATGACCCGGAGTCTGATTGTTTTGAATAATTGCAGAGCTGTGGGCGGAGAAAGGGGGATAGGTGAAAACAAGCGAAACTGGGGTTAAACTGGGATTGAGAATTGAAACTGCTGAACTTCAGATTAGTGGGTGACTGCTCTGCCACTGAGCCATGATATTGTCATCAGGGTTTCATGTATCTTAGTCAGGCTCATTCTGATCATTTCAGCAATTATAACAACATGGCTAACCAAATTCAATGCTAGCAGGAGTAAGACACTGGATTAAACTAGTCTTTGTTTAGTCCGTTTAAAAAGGGGGTATTACCCTTCTATGGAGTATTAACTGCTAACACATAACATATTTAGATCACCATGTTACCTTTAATTGTTTTGAAAATGTTATTTTCGCTGAAAACAATCTGACATGTTTTATAAGTTTAACTTTAATTTCTGACATTCTGAGTCTCCCTTCCCTTTGCTCTCCGACACAATCAGCATGCATCCCGCTAATGAAACTTACTGCACATCACATCAGGTTTGTCAAGTTGTTGTGTATAGTTTTGTATCTTACTTTTTGTATATCTATCAAGAACTGCTGAATGAATGGATATTACTGTGCACCATTAGCGTGAGGACACAGAGCTATGTCCTCATGTGGAAGAGCTTTTAGATTTAGAACACTGGGATCAGGTCTATTAGCTAGAGCAGAGCGCACATGGACCAGACTGAGTATCGACCGCAGCACTTCCCAGATGGACAGTTCATCCGGATGCAGCACCATCAGGCCTGTATCTGATGGTACTAAAACACAGTCAAAAACTATTATGCGTGCTTTCATTTGTGACTGCAGTTCTTTTTGGCAATGGTTGGATTGGGTTGGGTGCTTATAAAGACGCACTCAACTCTGGCTTGCAGCTAATGTTTTTGACCTTGTTTGAACTTCTTAATTCCTTAGAGTCAATCATCCTCAGAAATCATAGTTGAATGATATTTTCTTTCTTATAGGCTACAATGTTTTAAGTATTAAAATGTGACATACAAACTGTGCACAGTAGTCTAAAATAATTGAAACAAATAACGTTGTTAGCTTATAGTAATTTGGCATGAGTCCTACAGACCATAAGTGCTGGATCAGACTGAGGAGAACAGATGTTGTAGTGACTGAAGCACAGCTAGCTTTCATAAGAGGATCATGTGTTTGCGTGTTAGCATGTTAACACATCATGGTTTTGCTAGTACGTTTATGCTGACTCAGTTATTTAGACAGTTTGGATGTAAAATATTGCCAGATGACCTTTTCTATCAGTTGTATTTGATATTCACGGTATTTTTTCTGGTATATTCTGCTCATGCCCATGCAATAAAAGTATTTCTTATCTTATTTCAGACTATACTAAACACAAAATGGTTTCATATTTTGAGCATTTCTTTTTCTTTCTAATTTCTTTTACCTGCCCTGAAACAAGAAAGAAATCAATTTAAGACCATGGAACTTAAAACTTGTTTATAGAGTCTGAAATAGAAACCCCTGTTATTGTTGGATATTATGGGATATATTTAGTGCAGAACAAGCTGAACCAACCTCAAAGTACGTCTTGTTGTTTAGAACTTTCAGATTTCTCGTAAATGTCGGATGTGCGAATCTCAGCCTTTGTCTCGTCTCCATGGCGACTCTGAGTGGGTTCTGTTGACTGTTATGGTCTGTCCGAACCATGTGCTGGTGACACTTTGGAGACATCGCCATGGAAACCTTAAGCACAGAAAGAATAAAGGCAGCAGGAGTCAGTTTTTGACTTTTGTGTTTGGAAAGTAGTTCTGAAGTGAGCCCAATCATAATGCATAAGTTTTAAAATAAAACATCTGAGAAATATAATAAGAATGTAGGCAAGAAGACTAGAGCTGTAGCCTATTTGACTCAATAATACACAGGACAAGAGGGGGACAAAGCACCAAAAAAATGTAGGCCTGTCCATGGGTTTCAGGATGATGAAAAATTTTGACTGTTACCATAGCAATTAACAATTTAAAACAAAATTTATAATGGTGAAAAGTTGTTACATATAACATGAAGGCGGAAACCCATTGATACTCTGCGGTGACATCATGCTGGGAGTGTTGTACATGTATCTCTATGGTGGAATGTTTAGTAGTTATTAGTTGGTCATGGAGACACAATGCACACATTAGCAAACGCTGTCAAAAAAGTTTTAAGATAGTCTGAAAACTCAAGAAAAATGACAAAATGGATTTAAACAACACATTCTTAGGATGCTGTGATCAATACGAGCATTCATGGTCCTGTTTAGGAGTTTGATGTTCAACAAAAATGGTGAGAGTGACTATATGAAAAACTGGTGACTAATGCTAGCTAATATGATTGTAATTTTATGTGTGAGAGACTTGTTTAACAGTAAAAATCATCTCATCTGTTGTAGTTCCAGCTAAGTCAGTTCTTTATGGTCAGGTTGAGGTAAAACAAAGCTCAGAATAAAGTCTAACAGAACTTCAGGCAGAGAGATGCCTATAGTTAGCATCACACCCCCAGTGAATGTTGATGACATCAGTTGCAAAGTATTAATAGAATCAAATATGGCAGAAGGAAACTGCAGAGGAAACATTTCAAAGGAATGTCCCGTCTCATCACCGACAACAATAGAGCGAAGGAAGAGAGAGGCTTAGAAGAGGCTTTTTGCCCAGAGTTCACCTGGTTCCCCCTGGACACTACTGTGATGCTGCAGGACAGATAAGAAACACTTTTGTCCTGAGGACAGCTACTCTTCTCAAACTGCCCTGACACTAGATCTGATGACCCTATATGTTGAGCTGCACTAAGACTTTAGTTTGAGCTTTCTATTATTATTGCATTTTACTGCACAACTTGCATTTTGCTGCTTAAAGTCCCCTTCAGGGACAAATAAAGTGATTTTGTTTGATTTCATTTTCCAAGGATATAAACACTGCTAGCATATAGCGGTAGCCTCAGCTAACTGGGAAAAAGTGACAGTACCTAACAGCACCTACAACATGATATTTACTCTGATAAACTTATAGTCACAATTGCTTGTGTGAACCATCACACAGTGTGAGTGTCTTTGGATTTGAAATGTCATGTGTGACATAAAAAATGTACAGTGGGCACAAGAGCATTTGAGAGATTAATAGGCCTAGACTTTTCTAATTATGACTTGGTTTGGTTGGAGTACCTCTACTGTCAGTTCTCATCAATTCCATCCAAAAGGACAATTTACTTTTATTTGTCAAATAATAATAAATAATAAATAATATTGTTAACATTATGGTTGCAAGGTAACATACCTCTACGTATGTCATATCAGCTGCTCGTGTCCAACCTGGAAGAGGAAAAATTTTGGTGTATAAACTACACCAAAATTTAAAAACTAGGCAAGATTTATAGTAAAATCTTAAATATAATGATGCTAACTATGTTTTAGAGAAATGTGTAGTCTAACCTGTCATATGCACTTTAATGCCATCTGCTGCTTCTGACTGATTTAAACCACCTGTCAGTCACTTAGAGCATGAGGAAGGTGGACCAATAGGGACAGTGGGTGGGGAAAATGTAGTCACTCACTGTGAACTGTGAGTGTGTGAGTATAGTAGTATTGTGGTTGCATTAAAGAAACACAATACAACGATATGACCAAATAGCAGGTCACCTCAGGAATCAGATCACAATTCATTTTTTATTTCTATTTGCCCAGAATATCTTCATAAGGCTTTCTTAAAGCGCCTATATTATACTGTTTTCTAATCTATGTTATAATGTTGTTTCCTCACCAAACCATACCCAGACTTGTGATTTGTTTCATTCACACATGTTCAACACAAATCCTGAAGATTTAGGCTGAGTTCTTCTCTTAAACAGAAAACACTCTGTTGATGTAATTTGACAACAAAGGTAGTGCTCCACTGTGTTTTTAAACTCCATACACCTTCACTAGAATCATTTGGATAATTTCAGCCCTGGAACTGCCAATCTCTCCTGAACTAAAGGTAAAAAGTAGCTGTTAACTTGAAAACTATCACTACATGACATCACAAGGTGGAACAGAGCATATTGAACTTTGGGGATGTAGACAGACTAATAATGAAGGATTACTCAACATACAAGACACAACTTCAGGTAGGCAGGTAACAGCATTATAACATGGCGTAAAGTTGACAAGAGTAAATTTTGCGTAATATGGGACCTTTAAATGATATTATGTGTTCACAGAGAGCCACAACTGGACTCGGGAGAACAGCAGGCGAGCTAACAGACGCAAGCCACGACGCTGACGGTAGCCGCGACGAAGGACACCACGACAACGATAACTTTAGCAACGGTCCCCCACCTTCTCAGGAACCTGTCACCATGGAGATCAGCTCCTCACCTCCTCTACTGATGGATCTGGAGAGAGAGAACCTCCAGAACTACAAAGAAGATGAGAAAGAAGAAGAAGAACTACAATACCCAGAAGTCCAGAAGGTACGGCAGCCAATCAGCAATGAACAGGAGGACAATTGCGACTATTTGGTGTTTGAAATCAGTAACAAGAAAGTGGTCGAACAAGATGAAAACTCGGAAGACACCGCCGATGATTTCTGGACAACAGAAATGGAGAGTAGAGAGGAAGTAAAACAGGAAGTAGCTGAAACAAATAGCCAATCAGAGCTGTTGTTTGAGTCAAGAGCAGAAGACAGGGTCCAATCAGAGCCCAGGTTCCTGCGTGACCCTGACCATGTATGGAGTCAGGAGACGGGGCTTAGGGACGACCTCAGTGACTGCCTTCAGGCCGAACTCGCTTTGGTGTACTCGGACAGTGATGCCGGAGATGACCAATGGGCTGCCTCCGTCAATGGTGATGTCATCAGCCAAACAGAAAGAGATGCAGAGGGGCGGAAAGACTCACTGACAGGTAATAATCATTCATTTAAATGTACTTGACTTTGCCTATAAGATTAGTGCTGTGGTTTGTAATTTTTTAGAAGCAACAATTTTTTTATGATCTTTATGATTTAGATTTGATTAAAGGTGCATTATGTACTTTTTCGGGTGGAGTTCCATCATCTGCCTGTGTCCAAGGAAATGTTATTGCTTTGTTTGGAATGTTCCATAGTATGGCCTGAAAATTATCTTGCTAGCCTTTATTCAATTACAGGTATTTATTGCTCAAAAATATCTTGAAAAACATGCACTACAGTCTGCGGGCTTGCCTCTCCACAGATCTGACTTGTAACTAGTGGGGGTCATCCATAGACTGTTTTGGGCCCAATTCACTTTCTACTGAAAAAAACGTTGCCCCTTTCTCTGTAACTGCTGCTGTCAGACTTCTCATTAATAACAGACCAATGAGCTGCCCTCTTTTGCTGAGGTTGTTCCCGCTAGTGTTAGCAACAGGTTTGATTGATAGCATAGCTAAGCGCCCATCCCCTATCAAACCTGCGATGCAAACACCCTCGCTCTTGAATGCCTCTTTGGTTGCTATGATACCCACGGTCAGATTTTCAAATATGGATCTTGGCTCCAAATTCGCCCTTATAACTGCTATCCTCATTGAGCTTCATTTGACTGGAGCCGAACGCTATGGGTGATGTCACGCTCACTTAGTCCACTTCTTTATGCCATCTGTGGGGTGATCTCATCTGCATGTCTCCATTGAGATGTGTTTCATGCCATACTGTGGAAGAATCTGGCACGATGTTACACAGTACACCTTTAAGCTGTTTTTTTAATACAGTGTAATGTTAACACTACATCCAAACATTGCACCACCCTTGGACTCTAATACATGTCTTTTTTTTTGTTGGTACATTCATCATATTCTACATTGCTTTCTATCCCTTGTATCAAATGCAGGCCAGGAGGTCCCAGCAGGAGAGGAGTGCTCAGAGAAGCCCAGTCAGATCTGTGATCCTGAGAGAAGTGACTCCAGAGAGGAGATGGCTTCCAGGAGAGACATGTTCCTTCGAGGGTCCTCCACCAGTTCCACTACCAGCTCCACTGACCCCGACAGAAAGGTATAATACATCTGCTAAAACTGATGTCTTCAACTCTTCATGCAAACAATATCACTGATCACTCTACACTATAAGATATTGAATCCGGGAAATTTTGCTACATGTTTTAGTGCATATGACAGGTTAGACTCCTAATTTCACCAAAATATAGTTAACATCATTATATTTAAGAATTTAGAAAAAATCTTGTCTAGTTCTTTCTATTTTAAAAGTTTTGGTGTAGTTTATAATTTACTTCCTGGTTGGACATGGGCAACAGATGTGATATATATATATATAGAGGTAATATATAGAGGTAATGTTAACAAGGACCAAAGCTTGACAAAGTGACAACACCTTTATTTTGTTAAATAAATGTTTAAACTGTCAGAAAAATGCTTTCCTTTTGTGTTAATTGTCCATACATTTTGGATGGAATTTTCCTTGCCGATGACATAGGTAGTGGTATGCCGTTTTAGAACTCACCGCTACTTCCTGTATTTTTGTATTTTTCTTTTGTTCTTCACAAACTGCCACTTAACTGATGGAAATCTATGATAAATATTTACCACCGGTACTATCCCACCAAACCAGGTCATAATTAGAAAAACATGAAAAAACAGACATAGGACCTTTAAGTGTAGAATTGTGCTGAGTCAGTTTGTTGATGTTTGTCTTCTCTCTGCACCCCTCCTCTCTCCAGCTCTCAGACCTCAGCGTGCAGCAGGGCCCTCAGAGCGAGAACGTCTCCACAGAGCACCTGGACTTCCTGTTGGCGCGGCAACAATGGAAGAAGATGGAGGAGGAGGTCAAAGGTCGGCCCATTCCCAAGCCTGGGCTGAGGGCTCAGGGCAGCTTCCAGGGCACCCACACCTCCCTGTACCCCCCCACCCGCAGCCCTCGCCTCAAGCACAGGTACCATGTAAAGGTCACATATGAGTCAATAAAGTAGTAAAATTGGCAAAATATTTCACCAAACTACTACAAACACTGGAAGACGCCAGGCTGTAGGTTGTTATCCTAGCAGCTAGCATGTACCACCATAAGAGCCAGATACACCCGCAAGTGACAATAAAGGACCTTGGCCCCACTATACCTGTTGTTTGATGCATTGTACATCTGCCTGAAATATGTGACCACACAGACTCATTATGAACTATAGTATCAAAACATCTTTAATGATGCGTTTAAATATGAGAATAAATTAAAATCAGCAAAAATCATGATGAATCAAATTCCAGAAGTGTGATTGATCTGCTTAATTTTTGTAATCTTTTGATAGCGCAACATTTTTTTTTCCAGTAAAGTTACCTTTGTGCCCTAGTACAAATATATTGTATAAACACCTCCGTGTGCAGTCTGCATGGACTTACAAAGCTTTTTTATAATCCTCAAACCACAAAGAGCATTGTTAGCATGCTAGTTGTTATTTCACCTCTGCAAAACATTTAAAATGAACTATCACTGCTTTTTCTCATTTGAAAAGCAGTAACATTTATGTACAGAGCCTTTGATATTTTTATGCAGAATATAAAACTGTGTTTTGCTGTACAGGGAGGTCCAGGCAGCTGCAGCTGCAGCCGCAGCCGTCTCCCGGGAGCCCCCCCTGTCCTCGGCTCTGTCCTCCGTTCTGTCCCCAGGCTCGGAGGACTCGGGCCTGGATGAGTCGTGGTACCGCAGTCCCCTGGAGGAGCCTGAGTCTGCGGTGGAGCGAGAGATCCGGCTCACACTGGAGAGAGAGGAGAAGCACCGCAGGGAGAGGGGGCTGATCCAGAAGGGCATCGCGCTACCACGGTAACAACAACACATACAAGTATTTAGAAAACATTTTAAAAAAGAAGAGTGATAAAAGGGAGAGAATGGGCTGTTCAATAGAAACTTCCACTGACAACAAGCTCCTGCTTGTGTATGCTAATAAAATATTGCATAATTTGTCACAAATGTAAACTCAAATGTTACACAGAGAGCTTACTATGAATCATAGCCGCTTCAGCCCACTAACCCGATGGGTGGTTCAAACACACTAAAATGGTACACAGCCTTATTTCAAGTATGCATAGTGCTACCTCCATGCTGGACAGTCTAAGCACTTTATATCAAGAAAACATTGCTCACACATTCATGCACCAGTTTGCATAAACACTGGAGGTAAGGTGGCAGAAGTGTCTTGCCTAAGAACATGCCAACAGTATCCATAAGTGGGATTGAACCAACAAATTCAAGGTACCAAAAACGATTGATTCCCAGACCAATTTCTGTCATTGTGTCTTGAGACAAGACACTTCACCTACCTTGCTTAGTATGAATATGGTGTGTGCCTTATTGGTGATGGAAGAAAGGGCAGAAGGACTGCAGATTGGCAGCCTCGCGTCTGTCAGTCTGCTCTAAGGCAGCTGTGGCTACAGTAGCAGCTTACCACTACCGAATGTGGAGCGCTTTATAAAACCTGCAAGGCAGACAGGCCAGGAAAGTGTAACGCATCATTATTATTAATAATCTGTCAAACAATAGTGCCATTCTGTCCTGGTGCAACACTTGGTATTAAATACTGTAAATAAAACAATATTTGTCTGAATTATGACCACATGAACTCAAACTTCTGTGTGCCTTGTGTTCAGGCCGTCCTGTCTGCAGACCAGCCGCTCCCCCCCCCCCCCCCCCCC
>KN475173.1:4897-18568 GCA_000787095.1 Periophthalmodon schlosseri
AGAGAGAGGGGAGAGAGAGGGGAGACATGGTTCAATACAACAGAAGGGTACAGTGTGCTGAAGATAACTGAAGTGTCTTGCCCAAGGACATTCTGGAATTGAACTGTTGACCTTTGGTATAAAAACAGTTACAAGACTAGTAAAAGAGAGCTGACCATTGTTGTTGGCAGGAGCAGCAGCAGGGGCAGGTGCAGGGGCATTGGCAGGTGCAGCGGGAGCAGCGGCAGGAGCAGGTTGAGGGTTCGACGCGCGGAGCACATCCATCCGACAGGTGGGACAAGTTTGCTGCCTCTGGAACCAAGAGCGCAGGCAGCTGTAGAGAGAGAGACAAGAGTCATCTTCTGCTCCATCTGACCTTCTGCCCCTTTCCCCTGCATCTCCTGACCCTCTCCCCTGCATCTGCTCCTCTGCATCCTCTGACCTTCTCCTCTGCCCCATCTCTTCTGCATCCTGACCCCTCTCCTCTGCATCCTCTAACCCATCTCCTCTGCATCCTCTAACCCATCTCCTCTGCATCCTCTAACCCATCTCCTCTGCATCCTCTGCATCCTCTGCATCCCCTGACCCTCTCCCCTGCATCTTCTACTCTGCATTCTCTGACCCATCTCCTCTGCATCCTGTGCATCCCCTGACCCTCTCCCCTGCATCTTCTCCTCTGCATCCTCTGACCCATCTCCCCTGTAGCAGTAGTAGTAATAGTAGTATTATCAGTAGCATTTTTACCTGGAGTGAAATATGTGGTTACAGGGAAGTTTCTTGGCCCCTGTCACCATTTCTTCTCTGCAGATAATACAAACGTTGTCAGAGGCCTGGAGGTCTTCAGGAGTGGCGTCTGGATATCTGCACACACATCAACAGGTGAGAAGGAGATAGAGCTGTGCAAGTAATCACATTTTAATCAGGATTAAGTCATGTGTAATGGTCACTCTGACCTCTGTCAGTAAAAGCATGTAGTTTGGAGTAGACACGAGACTGATGGAGGAAGATGTTTGACTATATTTTTTGTAAACAGTAATGAGTGTGTATAAATTATGTTCAGGAAATAAATATTAAAATCCAATTTTATTTAGATTTTAGTAAAGCAAAATAAAATCAAATATCTATTTTTTGGTTATTTGATATATTGCCCAACCAAGGAGAATATGCAGTAGTAGTAGCTGTAGCAGTAGCTATAGCAGTAGCTGTAGCAGTAACAGTTGGGCCTGTCACATTTAACACATTTTGAAGTGCAATATATTGTTGAAGTAAATATAGACGATAAACAATAATAATGAAACCAAAGCAGAATGTACAAAATTGGAAAAAATATGAACTACAATAAATACATAACAGAATGCAACACTTAAGCAGTTGGTTTGTATCTATAATGAGTCATAGAAGTTCATAATTTGACCTTCTATCATCGTAGTACAGAAAAATTTACAATTTTTTCTCACTAGTACAAAGAAAAAGTACCCACGATAAATAAACCCCCAAAAATATTGCTTGAATCGATATATAGTAATTATCATGACAGGCCTTGTAGCAGTAGTAGCTGTAGAAGCACTTGTACTAGTGGTAGCTGAAGCAGAAGTTGTAGTAGCAGTTGTACTAGTAGTAGCTGTAACAGTAGTATTAACATGACTCACAGTGTGTTCATGTTACGAATGGCTCTTCGGGACATGATGGCGTCTGTCACCGCTTTTTTAAACTGCCTGAAGTTTTAAAAGAAACATAGAAAAGTCACATTAAAACACACATTCACAGAAGAATTAAACATTTATCAGGACAAATCCCATAATGACATTATTATTTGTAATGGTTTACCTCATGGACAGATACATGGGTCTGATGGCGAACAGCGGGAACGTGTGAACTTTGATCATGATTGTCATAAACGCGATGTACAGGAGAACCTTTATAAAGCCTGAAATCAGACAGGGATTAGACTAGGTTGACCAGTTCTGGTTTTAGTCTTGGTCCAGGTCCTGGTCCAAATTCTGGTCCTGGTTAAGCACTGGTTAAGCACTGGTTTAGTCCAGTTCTGGTTTAGTCCAGTCCTGGTTTAGTCCCGGTTCATTTCTCACCTGTGAACAGTTCTGTGTATAACATATAAACAGCCTTATTGTCCCAGGGGTTTTCGCTCTGGAGGTCAACTGAGTGCAGCACATATTTGATGAACGTCGTCAGAACCATCGTCAAGAGAATCGCATACTGTAAAAATGAACATTAGAAACATTTAAAATCACATTAATGAGACTCAGAAAGATAGTTCAATGTTATTAACACTATTAATAATTATTATACTGGTCAACAAGTCAGTACTACTTATTTTTAGTTACCAATTACATACATTTTTTTACCTTATTCCCAAAATGTTTGTTTTCAGTCATTCTTTGTAACCATAGCAGGGTGTCATTGTGTGTTGCGTCTTTTACCAAGTTTAAATCAGATTATTGAAATATTTGACAACTAACAGAATTATCAATGATTCTTTACAAATTCTTTATGGACCTTGCCAATAAATTAAATAAAAAAAACTACAACTACTACAACTTCTGCTGCTGCTACTACAGCTTCTGCTACTACAGCTTCTGCTACTACAGCTTCTGCTACTACAGCTTCTGCTACTACAGCTTCTTCTTCTGCTGCTGCTCTGCTGCTGCTGCTGCTGCTGCTGCGGCTACAACAGCTGCTACTCTTTACCACATACTGTGCAATTCCTGGTTAAATAAATGTCAATAAGATATACTTATATTGTATTTAAAAATGAGGTAAAAGCCAAACCTCAAATCCAAAGACGAGCTGAACTGAAGCTCCTCTGGTGATGATGCTGTGACAGGCGTGATTCACAAACAGGAAGTCCAGAACGGCCAGTAGAGCCATCAGAGCTAAAGTAAACAATAAACAATCAATATTAAAGAGAAAGTAAACTAAAAAACATACAGGTGAAACAGAGACAGGGACACAAGTGAAAAGACGCACAGCAGTGCATCAGAGCTGAAGGAATATACAAGTGATTGACATAGAAAATTAAAGCAGTTTTCTGAAATCAGACCAGGTGCACATATTGTTAAAAGGTGCTTCCAGTGAAGAATCCTGATGTCAGGAATGTGTTGGACTGCAGCTAACAGCTTAAAGTGATCTCTGTTGTAGTTTGAAAACTTCAGGGAGCTTTCAGTTTACTCTCTTATAATCATATTCCTTGATTCAGTGTTCTTATTAATCCTTATTCCTTTAGGATGACTTGAAATAGAAAAAGGAAATTTAAGAAAACTCACATAAAACTCTCATATGAAAGAGCCAGGAGATGTTGGGACTCCGCTCCATCTGAAAAACAGGACCAAAAAAATGATTCATTCTGGGGACTAAAAATCTAAAAATGTCAAATCTACCATATGTTCAGTGTGACAGGTATAGAGAGAGTTTAACTGGAAATGTTTAGTGCGCTTTTTTTTTTTTTTTTTTTAATAACACCTAAGCAAAAGGTACGTTTTGGGGCAGGGAATGCAAATTGCTGGAGACAGTGAGGGGTTTGTGAAGCTGATCATGGGCATATATTTTGGGCTTGTCCAAAGATAAAACCATTTTGGGCAGAGTTCCACACAATAGCAATCAATATATTTCACGTTAACATACCATTCCTGTTTTTCTACTCTGTTTTTATGTTGCTGATTATTAAAATGGCCTAAAAAGTAAAGATCTCTTCGCTATTTTGACATCAGCTGCTAAAAAGGTAATCACAAGAAGATGGCTCCTCTCTGATCCTCCCACAATATCAATGGATAAATATTGTAAACAACATATATGTAATGGAAGCAATTACTTTCTCCATTCATCTGAAAAAACTGCTTTTGTTAAATTATGGGGGTCAGATACATAAAGTCTTTGCAACCAGATTTTGTGGCTGTAAAGGCATAACTAAACTTGGGCAGGATAAGTTTTTTTTTTCCCTTTCCTTTTTGTGGATTTTTAAAATTTGTGTTTTACTATTGTTTTTATTTCTTGTGGGTGCACATTTTCATGTATATAATGGTGAAAAAAATGCATGATTCTATTTTTTTGAAAACCAATCTTGCATCTGTAAACCACTATCTGAAAATAAAGTATTACAAAAAAAAAAAAAAAAGGTCAGATTAAAGTCTAACTTGAGTAACAGAGCTTCAGATAGAGCAGTGCCCTCAATTAGCATCACACCCGCAGGGAATGTTGATGACATCAGCTGCAACAAAAAAGTAGCTATTTATGTACAATTCTATGTTCAATACACAAAATTCCATTCAAAAATCTGGGACAATTTATGCGAAAGTAATGCATTTTTCTGATAGTTTAAACATCCATGAAAAAAAAATAAAAGTGCATATGAGGTTTTGAATTCACAAATTTCTTAAATTGGTGGGATACCTGTTGTAAATACAAAATAATAGTTTTGGACCAATCAAAAAGCAATTTGCAAAGAAAAGTTGAAAAATATGTTAAAAATTACAGGAAGTAGAGAGTTGTAAACATATTGATGACATCACACTAGGGAGAATTCCATCCAAAACTTTGGCGTAAAATTTACACACAAGAAACACATTTTTTTCTAAACATGATCTCAACAAAACAAATGTGTTTTCTTCTCATTTATTGCCAAATAATCATTTCTGTGTACATCAGAGGAGTTTTGGCCCAGTGTACAACATGGTTACAAGGTAACAGTTATGGAATTCCCAAGTGTGATGCCATGATTTCCAACCAAGAGGTTGGACATTTAAAACCTAAAAAAATGACCAAACTGGAATTTTATGTCTTTATTTATTTTTTTTTTACAATTTTTAGAAAAGTCTTAAATATAATGCTCTTACCTGTGTTTTAGCAAAATGAGTAGTCCAACCTGTCATAGGCACTTTAAGATACTGCCTTGTGTAAATTAAAAAGGCATTGGCCCTTATTTGGTGGAATTATAAACCAGGTTGTAATCTAAACTGTCATATGCACTTTATTTTTTTTACAGTGTAAAATGAGACTCACAAAATCGACGCGGTCCTCAGCGAGCCAATGGAAGCACTTCAGGAACAGGAGCAGAGTGAAGAGAGCCACAAACCGAGGAGAGAAATCATCTCTGAAAACTGTGAAGGCCAAACACGTCTCTGTGACCGCGTACCACGACCGCTCAATCAGGTGCTAAAGAGATATAACAACAATATACAGGATTGAACCAGAGCCTGAACCAGGGCCTGAACCAGGGCCTGAACCAGGGCCTGAACCAGGGCCTGAACCAGGGCCTGAACCAGGGCCTGAACCAGGGCCTGAACCAGGGCCTGAACCAGGGCCTGAACCAGGGCCTGAACCAGGGCCTGAACCAGGGACTGGCCACTTACAGGTACATTTAGAGTGGATTTTACATGGCATGTTTCTGTGGTTTATATTTAAAAGATTAAACAAAAGGTCTGGCATGATTTTACCTCCATCTCAGCCGCTCGGAGCTGCCCGAAGAAAACTTTCCTCATGAACTTCCCCAAAAGAAATACCAGGACAAAGGCTTGGATGTACAGCACCTGGAGCAGAAGGATCAATCAAAATGCATTATACACATCACACATATGACATCACAACATCCATAGTTTAAACAGAGCTTGAGGACAGGTCAGAATTCTATGGTGGAATTTGCGAACTATCATATTGCAGATTTGTTGACCTGGTTTATGGTTAATATCTCTGTAATCAGTGGGCTTATCCACATGAAACAAAAACTGGCACAAAGTTCAATGTCTTCTCTGTCAGTATATATATAATCAAATGCAAAGTTTGTTTTGTTTTGTTTTTTACAATAGCTCCAAAAAGTGGTGCCTTTGCAATTTTGTTTCAAAGTAAAATCTCCCATAGAGTTATAGGCTCCTGCTCCATCTGAAATTACATCATCAAATTCTAGAACATGAACACAGCCCATTCATGGGTTTCAGCTTTCTGTTATATGCAACGTTTTGAGGACTTCATATTTTGGTTTAAATTGTTAATTGATATGGTAATGATTTCTCACCATTCTGAAAATAAAAGTGGCACCAAATGTTTTAGTTTTAATCCAAAGTCAACAGTGTCTCAGCTCTGAACCAGGGCTACACCGGGACACACCCAGTTTCATCTCATAACCATGTGGTAATTGGGGTTCATTTAAATCACCTTTTGTTTTGACGTTGTTACCTTTTTTATCTACATGTTTCAGGATAAAACTAGTTTCCTTTGAATAGTCAACCTCCAAATCCTGCCCATCTTACTGAAATATGAAAATTAAATTGTGGTTACTTGCCATGATATCAGTGTAGAAAACCAGGACAAAAAAAAACTAAACTAGGACTAAACCAGGACTAAAACAGGACTAAAACCCAGTCTAGAACCCAGATGACCCCAGGGTGTGTTTACACTTGCACAAAGACCACATAAAAATTGGGACTAAATCGGGACAAAATTCAGAACTAATCCTGAACTAGACCATTACTAAACCAGGATTAGAAGGGGACCAAACAAAGTCTACATCAGGACTAAACTGGGCTCAAACCAGGACCCAAAAAGTGTGAACACAGTCTAACAACCCGGTCTAAAAACCCAAGACTAAAAAGACAAAATAAACCCAAACAGACCAAAACCCAAACTTAAAACAAGGACTTAAAAAAAACAGAACTACTAAAGCAGGACTTACAAAAAGCAGGACTTACAAAAAGCAGGACTTACAAAAAGCAGGACTTACAAAAAGCAGGACTTACAAAAAGCAGGACTAAACCAAAGCAGGACTTACAAAAAGCAGGACTTACAAAAAGCAGGACTTACAAAAAGCAGGACTTACAAAAAGCAGGACTAAACCAGGACTTACGGCCATGCTGGGGCTGCTCTTGGTGAGGTAGACCACAGTAGGGTAGAACTGCTGTTTGAGGAGGTACGCATGAGCCACCACAGCCGCAGTCAGGGCCAGACTGGAGGCAGTGACCAGCGCCGCTCGCACCATCCTGGAGACAATTCACTGGGACCGGTCCAAAATAATGAAACTGCACCAAAACCAACAGGGCCTGCTCCAAAATCACTGGAAATCTGCCAAATCTGCACTGAAACGTCACCAAAATCTGCACTGAAACATCACCAAAACTTGCACCTAAAACAAGAGAGGAACAAAGGGACAGGCATGAGTGATCAGGCAGAAAATGCAAAACTGTTTTTCAAAATGTGTCAGATATTAACCACTGGTACAATTGTTTTTAAAGATTTTGGTTTCTAAAAAAGTAAAATGGGGTAAAAGTGGACTTAAACCAGGTCTGAACAAAGACTAAACCAAGACTTGGGTATTAAACAGGTTTAAACTAATAGTTAAAGAAAATTAAGATAAAACTAGTTCTAAACCATCTAAGACAGGTCTGAAGCAAGCCGGAGCTAGGACTAAGTCAGGTCTAAACTAGGCCTAAACCAGGACTAAACCAGGTTTAACAGGAGTCCTTTTACAAAACTCAGGAGCTGAAACTGGTCTGCATTTACTTGGATTAGAGGAGTTAAAGGCCGGGTCTATATTTGTACAAATATTTAGTTAAAAAATGTGGCCAATGTGGTCCACTATGTGTGAAAATCGCTAAATTTATTCAGTACAACCATTTGGTTTTATAAATATTTAACAACAATGTAATAAGGCCAAGTTACAACTGGATGCACTGAGGAAAAAACAAAAAAAAACAAAACTACAATGTAGCCTGGTTAATAAAATGAAGTAAATAGGCAAAACGTACCCAAAATTGGTGTAATGATAAAAAAAAAAAAAAAAAATCCTTTAAAATAAATACATTAATGTCTAAGAGTGAATTCTTTTATCATTATTAACATATTTCTGAATTTTAAAACTTGGATTTGGAGAACATTTTGCACAATAGTGTATATAGAATACGTGATTAATCACACATAATTTCATGTCTTGAACAAATATTGAGTAAATAGACTCAAGTCAAACGGTTTGTTGTACTTGAAAATAGTAAAAGAATGTATTCCAAAGTTGTAACGTTAATGTCACTATCACTTCATGCATTGACTTTAGATAAAACCCAATATTAAATTACTTTAAACAACAAAACGAATGCATCTTCTACCACAGCTGTCAGACATTTTTATGGAATTGTTAACGTGTTTTGGCATATTTCTACCTTAAAGTTGGAGCACTTCTGGTAAAATATTGCAGCTATTTCATGTAATTTTTTTTTAACATGATTTATTTCAATTAACGTAGCTAAACTTGTAATTTTTTCACAGACTCACAGTAAGTACTCAATCATGTCTACCCTTTTGTTTTCCCCACCTTCATACTTTACATTTCTTTATCCTATTGTAATGTGCATTTTGTTTAAGAATTAATTAAAGCTTTGTAAACACGGAAAGTACCTGATCTAAACTGTCAAAGAGGCTAGCCCATAATTAGCCAATGCTAGTATGCTAACCAGATTTTTAGACTTACCGTCACAATATTGCACACAATTCCTCTTTTTACGTTGTATTAAAACACGGAATAGCTTGCAAACTCTCTTTAAATCCCTCACGTTCGCCTTATTTAAGATTTCGCGTCGCTTGTGAAATTTACGCTTTTATGCCCCGGTTTGCAGCGGCGACGTGTTTATCTTTGGCTTGCTCCTTCGGCCACATCACATCCGGTTTTACGGTAAAAACGCGCAAACACAATCAGACTAAGCAGACTAAAGAACGCACTTTTAGTCAAATTAAACTTTGGATTATTGATTAAAGACATGGCATGATGTGTGCTACTGGAGTGTTTGAAATGTTCTACAAGAAAAAGGGGTAGATTTAAAGATAAAAGCCGCTGTTGTCATGGGAATTACGGTAAAAAATTAACGTGGACCAATCAGAAGTGTGCAAGTGGGTTATTTATCCTCAAGAGAATACGCAAAACTCAATGAAATGTTAATCGCTTGTTTTTTTTTCCTTTATAAATGATGTTATTTTAAAATAATGTACATTTCAAACTTTTAGAAAAGCAAAAGCTACTAGTCTACAGTATGTTACTACTTCTATATGTGCACCCAGAGTGCAGCAAACCAATTTGATATTCATATTATATACATACACTAAATGCACGGCTGTGGTTTTAATATTGAATACATTAAAAATGCGTTTTATGAAACGCAAGGCTGCGCATTCAAAGCAAGCCAGAAGGGGTCAGTAAAGTATAATTTTTGAACTAGTAAAAATACTTCATTGTTCTGAGCTATAAAAAAAAGTGTGTGTGTGTGTGTGTGTGTTCGTTCATATAATCTTTAGTAAAACCCCAAAACCAATCTGTGTTTTTAAATAGTAGTTTTTGATCAGTTACTTGGTCAAATTTACCCAGGACTAGATGACAACTAGTGCCTTTTCATCCAGATCAGCATTAAGCAAAAACATCCCCCACACTTTTTTTTTCAAAATAACCTGTTTATTTCACTGCGATAATGACAAACTTTATGGACATAATGCCTTATCCTCCACAAATCCTTTTAAAACTGAACCTCCAAATTTAGGAATAAACTGTTGAAAAGGGAAATTTTATACACAAATTGCAATGATGAATAGTCCAAAACAAAGTTAGTTTATGACAAGTTAATATCGTCTCCCATAAATGTCATACGCAAGACAGAAATCTCAACAATAAAACATTCATGTATGTTTAAAAATGTGAGAAAAGTGTATTTAACAGTGTTCAATTGTTTGCACTTAGAAAGGTAGTTATATTTGAAGGAAGACCAAAAGAGGAGATGTATGGATTTTGTGGATAAATAGTTTGCATGGGAACAGAGGATGCAGAGGAGAGGGCCAGATAAAGCAGAGGAGAGGGTGAGATGGAGCAGAGGAGAGGGCCAGATGGAGCAGAGGATGCAGAGGCGAGGGTCAGAGGAGCAGAGGATTCACCGTGGACAAAACATTTTGTGAAAGTCCTGCTTCGATAAAAACTACACACATGAAATCATTTGAAGGAAAAATAAAAAAGTTAAAATTCGCGCTTGACGAATAAGATTATTGTCAAGCTTTAGAGTTCATAGTCATGTTTCCTGTTCCATTCTACTTGATGTCGCTGTCCTCCTCTCAAAAGTCTCATTTCTGTAAACAGTTCAGTCTCTGGGAAGACTTTAAATTAAAACAGAGAGGAGAGGGCTTTGTAGCACTGTGCATTAGGACAGAGCTAGGGGGCGCTATGCATTAGGACACAGAGGAGATGGGGTTGAGAGGAGAGCCCATCTGTGTCAGAACTTTGTCGAGCCACTGCAGAGGCCCGTGAAGGTGCACCTCAATCCAGCAGGGGGTGCTAGTCACGTCCTGCCGATGGTACTCAGCGCCCCAGCCCTGAGCGGAGAGAGAGAGCGAGGTTGTATTAGGACTAGTGCTGTCAACAGTATTGAAAATCAGACACTTATCGATACTAAAACTAGAAACTCATTTGAGTAGGTATTGATACTAAAAGTCACGTTTACAGGACAGAAATGAACTTTTCCTGAATAGCTTTAGAATGATCTTGAGCTGTATCAGAACAAGTATAATAAGACACATAGACTAGTATACACCCATGGACCACTATGGAACCTACCTGAACGACTGAGGGATTACACAGATATAAGGCCACATGGTAATATAAAAGAAAGTACTATCATTTAATGTTGAAACTCATATCGTCTAAATAAAGAGTGTTTTTATTATCATTGTGGTATCAGAATCAGTGTTGAGCACTCGACTATTCCTAAGTATTGAATTCAACTTTGACATTTTAGTACCATGAGGAAAACTTTCAATCTTATCTAACCCTCTCAAAACTAGGACCAAATGTTAAGGTTAAAAGTAAATTTTATCCTTCAGGGTCTCTAGGTTAAACCTACATTCGACCTGTCCTTCAGTGTCTCTGAGTTTAACCTGTCAGGAGCAGTGGGGCCCATCTCCAGATCTTGAGCTAGTGTTGGTCAGGACTACCTTAGCTGGAGAATTTTACCTATTGTGCATGTTTTGGGTTGATGAGGGAAACCGGAGTGCCTGAAGGAAACTCACCCAGACACAGGGAGAACATGCAAACTCCACACAGAACCTTTCGGACCAAACTAGGACCAAACTAGGGCCAAACCAGGGCCAAACCAGGGCCAAACCAGGGCCAAACCAGGGCCAAACCAGGGCCAAACCAGGGCCAAACCAGGGCCAAACCAGGGCCAAACACATGCAAACCCACACAGAACCTTTCGGACCAAACTAGGACCAAACTAGGGCCAAACCAGGGCCAAACCAGGGCCAAACCAGGGCCAAACCAGGGCTAACCTTGACGAAGCTCATGCGTATAGTACACATCTTGGTGAGTTCGTAGACTGCCTCAAAGCCGTGGTTCACAGACTGCGCGAGGAGCTGAGCAAACTCCTGGTTGTTGAAGATCTTGAGGCTGCAGCCGCTGGGGATCTTGCAGACTGTTGTTGGGTGGAAGCCGTGGTGATAGTTACAGTTTCGACTCTGGACGAAGATACTGGTGTCACTGAGGCACTCTGCGTAAACCTCACCACCCACATAGTACAAGTGCACTCCTAAAGACAAGAGTAGATATTTAGGTTATATATCACAAGAAAAATGCCCATACAGCTGTATTAGCTCCCAGGTTTTTTTTTTTTTACGTACACCAAGTGATATTTCATGCTTCAGCCCTTTATCAGAAAAGATGTTATAGGTTATAGGAATGTGTCTAAAGAATCAAAATCACTATGTCACTATGACTAATGTTGCATAAAACAGGAAGATGAAACACATCTGCCCTCTGCTCTATTGGCCCAGCCCTTCCGACCACCACCACTCACCCAGACATCACATTCATACATTGGTCAAGTGTATTGCCCAAGGACACAATAGTATGTACTGGTCAGAGATGGGACTGAACTTTCAACCCTAAGTTTTGGTTTTCAAACTGTTATACTGAGATGAATTCGGAGAAATTATGCAAAATACTAGTGATAAACTGTGGATAAAACTGAATGGGAAGGCATCTGACACACACAGCTATAGGAAGATGGGACACCCGACACACAGACTGTACCTTTCCCGATGTGTCTGCGTGTGTTCTCGATGGTAGAGTTTCGGTTGACATTGGACAGGAGCCCCAGACAGAAGCGGTTCTTGTTGTTGGAGGGGTCAGTGAAGCCGTCGACAAGCACAGAGGTGGAGGAGGCGTGGTAGGCTTCTCCCACTCTGTTGTTCAGCTCATAGTACATGATGGAGCACCAATGAGACGGCTCCTCATACTCCACCGGCTGCACGTCTGAAACAGAGAGGAAGGGAGTTTGAGTCATACTGTAATTGTTCCCATTTATTCGTCCTACAATAAGACCATCTTATTTAAAGTGCATGTCAGGTTTTGATGATTCTATAATTTATATTTACAACAGGTATTATCCCACCAAAATTATAGTTTTACACCAATCAAGAAGCAATTTGTGTAGAAAAGTTGGAAAATATGTTGAAAATTACAGGAAGTAGGGAGTTCTATTTTAGTGAGTGCCATATTGATGACATCACAACTAGGAAGATTTTATGTTGTTTCTATTTTAAACATTGTTTCAACAAAAACATGCATTTTCTTACATTCTTACATACATATTAGAGGAGTTTTGGTCCAGCGTACAACATGATTGCTAAGTAACAGTTTTGGAATTCCCTAGCATGCGGTCATAAATTAAAATTTTAAACCTAAACTTGGAAGAAGAATCTTAACTGTGTTTTAGTACAATGAGTAGTCCAACCTGTCATAAGCACTTAAAAGGGGTGTGACCCAAGTTTTTGGGTGAAGGATCCAAAACCTTACATGTTGTTGTTTGGCCTGGAATATTAAATAAATAATTATATAAAATCTAGCAATTCCCAAGCAGCTCAAAACATCAAAAACCTTTGTAACAGAATAAAGACAGATATGCTTACACAGGCAACATTCCAGGCTAGGGATGGGTATCATTAGGATTTATCGATACTACTATTCTTATCGATACTGCTTATCGTTCTGGTATTTTAATTCCACTACTTTTAGAGCTAAATAAATAAATATTATAATTTCGCCTACAATAATTAACTTCTCTGTGTCTCTCTTTACACATGATTTATTTTCAACTATCAAATTCAAATAGGCCTAAATAATTGAAATTTACTTTTAAAAAGATTTAATATGGTTACATGACATTGCAGTGACTAGCTTTATCTCACATGGGCTAAACAAATGCACAGTGACGAGCCCTTTTGGTGCATATAACTCACCTATAGTGTTCTGCAAAGTTTGTGGAAATGATTTACGATTATGGGTTGTAGCGCATGCATGTGGTCCGTACATAGTGCACATTTGAATATTCATATCCAAAATATTAGTGTTGAGTTTAGAGAATGTATATGGTTAAGGTAAAAAAGCACAGGTAAGAACTTTTACATGTAGACAAAATTTTGAAACCTTTCTTGTTGATGATTGACAAAAAAATGTAAGCACTCTATAATTTTACATTTCATGCAAGTTTGGTGATGCCTTAGCAACAGACACAAAGACATACCTCCTCTAGCGATGTTGGGCTGCACCAGGCTGCTGCTGGTCTCCATGGACTGAGTCTCCTGCCCCAACTGTTCATCGGGAGGCATGTAAGCGGGGGGAGGGGTGTCCGCTGTGAGGGAGGAGAAGAGGAAAGGAGAGAGAGGGAA